>BQKN01065763.1:72317-114535 GCA_022839385.1 Asparagus kiusianus | reverse complement strand
ATATATATATATATATATTATTCGTGTATTATTTAAAATTTATAACTAGGTAAAGGAAAGGAAATTCAGATCATGGACCATGATGATGATGCTAATATTGAAGAAAATGATGAAGTCGACAATGAATTGGTGAACAATTTATCTAATTTGGCATCAGACGAAGAAGATGATTAATTGTTTTAGTGTCTAGTATTTATCATTTTGTTTTCAAGTATTTAAGAGTGAATATTCGAGATTGTTATTACTTTCTAGACGTGAAATTTAAACATACAGTATTTTAGCTAGAGTTTCGAAGTTAAACATTACTTTTATTTTTTGTGTTGGATGATATAAATATAAATATAAATTTATGTGTATATATATTAAAATATATAAAGAATAAGAAAAACTATGACGCTTACGCTTCGCTTCATAGGGAGGGACAATGCTTTGCCTTGCGCTTCAGCTTTTGCAAGCGTTGATATAGCCCATGAAAATTGTGAAATTTTGAATACATATACTTAATTGTTATTGGCTTAAAATGAATGAAAATCGATAAAAATTATAGAGTATAGCTCATGAAAATTGTAACTTTAAAGTCCGCAAAATTAAATATCATCAGGTCAAAAATGAACAAAAATTAACAAAAATCATGGGTTAGCCCATCGACATCATAAATTTAGAAGTATCATTTAATTATCATTATGATAAAATGAATGAAAATGGACAAAAATCATGATTTATAGCCCATAAAAATGACAAAATATTGAAATACACATACTTAATTGTCATTAGGTCGAAGCAAATGAAAATAGACAAAATGCCCATGAAAATCATGAATTTTGAATTTCACAAATTAATTTTTATTAGGTCAAAATGGACGAAAATAAATAAAATAGTGGGTAAGTTAGTTTTATGGTATGCGTACTTAATTTCCATGGGATCGATACAATGGAAAATGGAAAAGTATAATGGGTTAGAGCCAATGAAATCATGAATCTTGAATGCGTAACTTAATTGTTAACGAGTTGAAACGAATTACAATGTATCCGAAATCGTGGATTGGAGACTATGAAAATCATGACTTTTAAAGTACCCATATTTAACTATTATTGAGTTAAAAAGAACAAAAATGTAAAAAATCATGGGTAGCTCATGAAATCACAAATTTTGAAGTATGTAATCGTAATTGTTCACTGGGTCAAAAGAACAAAAATAAACAAAAATTAGGGGTTAATTGCCTAAGAAAATCTTGAAATTATCAGGAGTGGAGTTCGCTTATTAGCAAGAGCTAGATGGTACTCAAACATTGACTTAGTGGTGCTCTAGAAGAAACTATTTCTTTCCTTTTTTTGCGTCATGATGCAAGTACACTCAATTTTCTTTTTATATGGCGGTAGTCAAAGTTAAATTGAGGTGAATTTAATCTATTTGGCTCCTATATTAGTCATCAAGTCTTTCGTAATATTTAGTGGCGGAGCTAGACATTTTTTTGGGGATATTTTTTTTAGGGCGGGGGAGGGAGGTCAGGGTGGCAGGAATCTAGGATACAAGGTCTATAAAATTCAAGTTCAAGTTATAATAGACTAGACATCAAGCATCTATTGTGCAAAGATATGTTATTGCAAGAACAATAAATTTCTTTTGAACAAACATATTAATTTAAATAAAATTAAGAGAAGAAGAGTGCTAATTGACCTTGTTTGATCAATTTTGATTATGACATGACCTCCAACAGAGGTGGGCAGAATAAAAGTAAAACTATGGAAGATGATGCATCTGTACTTGAAGGTTATTGGCAAACAAACAAGCACATGACTGTGAGTTTAGATGTTGGCAATTGGAAAGGTGCTTAAAGGATCACGAGGCTGAAATAATTGGTTAGATAAAGTTTTAATTTTAATATACATTAGAAGGAAATTGAGGTGGAAAATTTCCGAATCCTACTTTTTAAGCATTATATGCATAGTCCTTGAGTGAAATATTTAGATCTTCAATTATGTACAAAGAAATCCATCACTAAATTAATAGGAATGCATAAATTTTAGAGGAATAAAATCCTTGATGGATTCTAGCTATTGGAAATAATTGGCTAGATGGGCCAATTTGAAGGCTTTTAGGAAAGCCAATCAATTACCGTGCGTATGAAAGTTTGATTTTTATGTAGGGTTTTACATGAAAATCACCTTAACTTATGCTTAATTGCAACTTACCACCTTTTTGGTTTTATGCAAACCACCTTAGCTTGCTTATAGGTTCTCAATGTCATATCTTTACCACTATTCAGTCTGAAAAAATTTAAAATGCTCACTTTACTCTTCTCTCTCCATCTTCTTCCTTCCCCCTCTCTCCCCCTTCCCTACTGATACGAGTCGTCGTGCGAGCATCTTTGATCGCGAAATTATCAAAGGTGGGTTGAGAAGAGGATGACAGAAACACAAGAATAATTCAGTATGTGGCGAAGGAAAATATCCTCTCTAGATTATGATATAAAAAGATTACAATCACTCTCTCGCAATCTCACTAGAATCGAGAACAAACTCTCAATTCTCTCTAAACCCTAATCTTTCTTGATTAGAATCTATTTTTTATTACATCTCCTCTCTTAGAAAACCTAAAACAATCCCTTATATAGGTGTAACAACGTGAATGACAAAGTGGTAAATAACCAAGCCTAAACCCTACAGGAATTCGTGCAAACAGAAACCCAAACGAACCAGGGATCCTTCGATGAGTCGACTCATAAAAATGCATGAGTCGACTCATGACACATGGGTCGACTCATACAATGATGAGTCGACTGGTCAGAGATTTTTGACAAAACGGCTGAGTTTCATGAGTCGATTTATGATAGGCATGAGTCGACTCAACCTGATGAGTAGACTCATGATTGTCATGAGTCGACTTACAGGCTGAAAACTGGATGCTTCGATTCTTCGATTCGCCGTCTCGTTCCACGTTTCAACCTACGTTTCACTGTGTTATTTTACACATCTATTCCCATGCTATTATGAGAATCATCTATCCTCAAGTTCCCCATGAGGATCACTAAGTTCCGAAGAGAAGATACACCCGTATCATGGGTCCTCCTTTAGGAACTTGAAGTCCCATTCAAGTTAGAACTTCAGCTGAGGAAACTCGCGAGCTCCTCCATCCTTTCTGTACCACCTGACCTTGCTAGGAACCTGATATCGACGTACAACTGGAAACGACTCCTTCGTTCCTCGCCTTATCGTAATCGTCTTCTGTCCCAACATGCAACTCCTTTTCGATGGCTCGTCTTGAAGTCTAATGCATAGCGAGACAAACTTCTTGCTTGCATTCACTAGCCTCTTCGCTCACGTCACCGTCGCCAATTTTGCCTCTCTCGAAAGTGACGCCGAGCGAAATATGAATTTTTTACCATCCTTGGTGAATGTGTACTTCTGAGCCCGTCTTTCGTAGATCGCGTATCTATCCCATAAGTACGGATTACCCAGTATAACCTGACAAACATCCAATGGAATGATGTCGCACGTGACCTCGTCAATATAGACTCGTGGAGCGCAAATTTGACAGTGCATTGATCAACTACACTTAGTCCCGTCTTCTTTTGAATCCACCCCAATAGATAGGGTTTCGGATGCTTGACTGTCTTCAGACCTAGCTTCTGAACCAATGCCTTAGATATCAAATTCTTTTCGCTGTCTGGATCAACAATAACATCAACCAAACTGGTCTTCACTTGCAACTTCAGTACAAAGAGCTGCTCTCGGGGGTTTTTGTTCTCTTTCGTGGCCTGTTTTTCTGCCATAAGATTGTGACTACTGTTGGGCTCTGTCATCCCAGGAACTTCTTTCGGACCCTGTGCTATCATGTACAGTATGCCTTTTTCTCCTCTTTCTTCTTTAACCTCTTTGGCTTCAGATGAGGATACTTCCCCCAGCATCGATCAGCGATATGTCCTGTCTTCTCGCAGTGACTACAAATTAGTTCTGTTCTCCTTGGATCACCCTTCTTCTCCTCCTTATGTTTGGAACCCCTAGACTTACCTCTCGTCTGTTTTGCATCTCCTTTTGTCTTGTTGCTCTTCTTTTGCTTGCCCTCGATGACAATAGCGTTCACGCTTGCCTCTGTAATAGACTCGACTGTGAATAGCTTCATCTCCTTCCGGATGTATTCGTTCAGATCCGCCATGTACTTCATGAAGATGAAGTATTCGTCCATCGTGACGTTTAGAACCATCGCCTGCAGCTGGAACTCCGTCGTGTACTCTTAAACGATCTGATTGAATCTTTAGCGCAAACCGTACTACTTGTACCAACGTTCCTCAAGGAACCCCACTGGATAGAACTGCTTTCTCAGTAGCTCCTTAAACTTGTTCCACGACACCGTCTTCTTTTCCTGCTTGCAGTAGAATTTTCACCATGTCAATGTATGTCCCGAAAGCTTTAAAGTCGCGAACACGAGCTTCTCCTTGGATGAATATCCGTAGAGTGAAATAAGTCTCCATCCGCTTGATCCAATCATCAAGCCTCTCGACGTTGACACTCCCGTCATAAACAGGAATCTCCACTTTAAAGTCTATCTTTAAATTCTGGTAAGAATCCTTACCCCCTTGGTGTGAAACAAACTTAACAATACGGGCCTCCTCATCTGAATCAGAATCCTTGCCTTCTTCATCGGACTCCACAAGTTTCTTCTTGTCTTTCGAAGAAGATTCTTCCTTGTTTTTTTTGTCTTGGACAAGATTAACGAGTTGCACGAGGGTCGAACCCATTATCTCCATCTGCTTCTCCAATGCATCTAGCCTTGCTGAACTATCTCCTTCAGTCATCTTCTTCTTCCTTAATTTCTGGACTTCTTCCAATGAAATAAGGATCTCGCCTAGCTTCTTGTATTACGATCGAGTCAGGACCATACATAGGATGCCCCCTTCACAGGATCTGATCTCTCTGATACTAACTTGATACGAGTCGTCGTGCGAACACCTTTGATCGCGGAATTATCAAAGGTGGGTTGATAAGAGGATGACAGAAACACAAGAAGAGGATGACAGAAACATAAGAATAATTCAGTATGTGGCGAAGGAAAATATCCTCTCTAGATTATGATATAAAAAGATTATAATCCCTCTCTCACAATCTCAATAGAATCGAGAACAAACTCTCAATTCTCTCTAAACCCTAATCTCTTTTGATTAGAATCTCTCTTTTATTACATCTCCTCCCTTAGAAACCCTAAAACAATCCCTTATATAGGTGGAACAACGTGGATGACAAAGTGGTAAATAACCAAGCCTAAACCCTACAAGAATTCATGCAAACAGAAACCCAAACGAACCAGGAATCCTTCGATGAGTCGACTCATAAACATGCATGAGTCGACTCATGACACATGGGTCGTCTCATACAGTGATGAGTCGACTGGTCAGAGACTTTTGACAAAACGGCTGAGTTTCATGAGTCGACTTATGACAGTCATGAGTCGACTCATCCCTGATGAGTCGACTCATGACTGTTATGAGTCGACTTACGGGCTGAAAACTGGATGCTTCGATTTTTCGATTCGCCGTCTCGTTCCACGCTTCAACCTGCGTTTCACTGTGTTGTTTTACACCTCTATTCTCATGCTATCATGAGAATCATCTATCCTCAAGCTCCCATGAGGATCGCTAAGTTCCGAAGAGAATATACACCCGTATCACCTACCTCCCCTCTCCCCCTCCTGTCCTCCCCCACCTCATCTCTTCCATCTCCTCTCCATCTTTTCTTCTTCCTCCACCTCTAGCGTTTCTCCACCCTAATTTCTTTTCTCATCTCCTCCCCCTCCACCAGTGGCCCCCTCCACCTCCTCCTTTTTCTCTCCTCTCCCCCTCACCGTCCTCGTCCACATCTACCGCCATCTCCTCCATTTCTAGAGTTTCTCCAAACCCTAGCCCCTTTCCTCCTCTCCTCCCCTTCCTTTTCCCCTCTCCTTTTTTCTCTTGGGTTAGATTGAGAGGTATTATATTAATTTCACATTTTTAAAAATACAAAATGTCAAAGAGTGTGACATTGATAACATATAAGCAAACGAAGTTGGTTTACAAAAAAAAGTAAGGTGATAATTTGCAATTTGGGTATTAGTTAAGATAATTTTCATGTAAAAACCCTTTTATATATGTTCTATATGGAAAGCTTAATTACCATAACTTGAAGTAAAAAAATATATATATTTTTTAGGGGGGGGGGGGGGGTTCATGGACCCCCTCCCCCCAGTGACGAGTGTAGCTCCACCCCTGGTCATATTTATTTAATTAATAAAAGTGTACCCTTAATTGAATTTTTTGTATGAGAAATAGAGGATATGACCTTGAACTATGCTTACTATAGTTTAACTAATATCAATATGTATGTGGCAACTTAAATAAACTAAACTACATGACGTGATACTTTAGTAAAGTAATTAATTGATTTTGGGTCGAAACGAACAAAATGTACCAAAGTTGTGGGTTAGATCCCATGAAATACATGAATTTTGAAATATGATATTTAATTTCTACTGGATCGAAACCTATATTGCATGGACACTTATATCATGAACCATACTCATATGTGACACTTCCTGTACCCATACCTGACACTTCTTGGAGACTCCTTGAATATTTGCATACATTTACTCAAACATATACCTAGTTATATAATATATGTTTTAATTTAAAGGGTTATTTTCACATATAACCCTTAAATCATGGTTATTTACAAAAATATCCTCCAAATCTTAGTATTTACAAAACTACCTCTCAAATTATCAATTTTGGAAAAAATACCCTCAAAGCAATTAATCATCAACTTTGATAAACTAATTTGTAATTGCAATGTAAAAATTGTCAACAAAATGGTCAAAATTTTAGCACCAAATTGATGATTTGTTGATTTTAGGGGTATTTTTTTTACAAAGTCGATGATTTGAGGGATAGTTTTGCAAATACTAAGATTTAGAGGGTACTTTTGCAAATACCCATGATTTAAAGGGTATATTTGCAAATGACCCTAATCTAAAATAGTCATTTATATAGTACATGATAAAAGAAACATAAAAATGATGTAGAAGTTTTGATTTTTTTTAAACATATGAATGAAAAAAAAGAAATTTTGATCTCATGTAAGTTACTAATTTTCAATGTATATATAGCCATGTCCCTGTAGTCTACTTGTGATACATTTGTCGTTCCCTGTACCATGCAACCGTACCCGTGTCTGTACCCGTACCCATGCAACATAGGTTTAAACGAACAAAAATGAAACAATCATGGGTTGTGCCCATGAAATCGCGAATATTGAAATACGTGTACTTAATTGCCATTGTATCAAAAGGAACGAAAATGGACAAAAGTCGTGGGTTATAGGCTACACTTTTACATAATTATCTATCTTGCAAAAATGTTCATTTCCAATTTTCTTATTTATGTGTATATGGAGTTGGTTCCTTAAAATTTTGATTTATCCGTCTGATACCTTTTCTTGAAAATCTTGTATGTGGTGCCTTTTGTGTTATCTTGTCTTCTGGATTATTCTTTTCATGTTATCAACCAAAAAATGTTATATTAGTAATTCTTTAAAAAGTTTGTGCAGGCATTGAAAAGTGGCCTGGCAAACAAGTACATAGTTACAGCTATCGCATCCCAGAACCTTTTCAGGATCAGGTATTTTGTATAAACTTTCATTAAGGGCCTGTTTGGAAACCATTTAAATTGGTTTATCGGAACAAAACCAGTTTTAACTTTTAAGTACGGAACTTGTTTGGCAAAGAACTGGACCAAGATTTAAAACCGATTTTGTTACCAGTTTTTGGCCTTAAATTGGTTTTGTGTTGCTCCAACCCCGGTCTAGAGCTAAACTGGTTTAGGTCAAAACAGGTTTGGGGAAAAGTTGCTAAACTGACCCTATGTACCCTATAATCTATTACTCTTAAGTTACAAATCTGAGAACATAAACTATAGGGAGACAGTTAAATGTAGAATCCTTAAAAGGATTAAAAGTGTGATGGGTGATATTTATAACAAAATCAGGATAAGGTTGTACATGGTACAAAGTTGGCACATACAAACCTCCCATATGTCAAAAAATGTCTTAGTCTTTACAAGTATATGTTTGTGAAATGAATTGTGGTGTAAAATTTGCATTTCTGCTAGTATTATGAATATAAGGCGTAGTAGTTGGCAACCTGTAGTCCATTAGGTTTGATCTTTTTTACTTGCATTCGTGTTAATAGTGAGACCACTGCAGTCTGCAGTGCACAATCTAAAGATGATACTGAACACTTTGTCATGGTAATGTGCAACTTTCTCCAGAAAGGTTTGTTTAATAGACGCACAATTCTGTAGCAAAACTCAAAGATAGAAGGCTCTCGTTGACAAGCTTATAGGAAGAATATCAAGTGCCAAAATGATGGTGAGTTCACATAGGTTGTAAAGGCTCGTTAAACTGAAAGCATTGAGCAATAGTTCAGCCTGTTAACCTACAGGTAGAATGCCTGAACAAATTTTTCTAGAGACTCCCAAATTATCAAAAAATACGGCGCTAATGAAAGTTTCAAAATAATTATGGGGAAGAAGCAGTTTATCAAGCACAATATCTTGTTGACAGATTACTCAATATTGCAGCAAACATTTGGATCGTTTGGTCTGGCAAACCATTCTCCTGCGCAGAGTTTGGAGCATTGGTGGTCTTATTTACTCCTTGACCATTGAAGTGCTTTAAGTTACCATGTCAAAGAAGTTTTTTCTTCATAAAACTAGAGTCCACGGGATCCAAAAGCTAACGGGTAAATTTTAAACAAAGATGTAATGTATTTGATGAAACAGAAACAGTGACCTTTATAAATAGCATTAGAAAACAGACACATTAATGATCATCAAATTCAGGATGATGAATCTCGTTGTGCTAAAAATTCAAATGAATGACGTTTATATAGTTTTTAAACAGCACGATTATGGTGAATTGATGAGAAAGGACAATCCCAGTGAAGAAAGACAATTATTTCACTAAAAAAGGAAAAAAAAGACAGAGCACCAGTCTAGTATGTTTGTTTAGACTAAATTGTGATTTTTGCATATAGTGAAAGTTCTACTTGCTACATGACATGGAGTATAAGGAAACAATAAGCTGACCTACAGTTTTTACAGATAAGATTCTGTGTGGAGTCATAGTAAGAAGACATTGAGAGCTAAGGTTCAATGGTTCATCATAATGCTATGTAGATAAAAAGTAAGAGAGATTCAATATTGAAAGTGCAAACCTTTTAAATTATTGTAATTTCAGTTATCCTCCAAATTGAGTCCTATTATGTATGTATCTCCTTTTTTGAGCATAGCCCCATGGGATCATAGTTGTTCACTTGTTTGTATGCCCTCATGCGGACACTTTCATATTTATTATTTTAATGAAAGTTCATGTTAAATTCAGGAAGGTAATGTCACGCCCCGAGCCCATGGACCCATTGGCGCGTACAAGCCGTGGGACCCACCGTGAGCAACTCGATGTTAGCTAAAATCTACTGTCAAAATGCTAGCACTAGTTGTTCTTGGGCCTTGAGCTTTTCTCTATTTAAACCACTAACATTTTTCACATTAGTCTATGTGGGACTAAAGTGTGGGGGTGTCATAATCACCCCACCTTGCAAAGACGACGTCCTCGTCGTCACCACATGACAATTGACACATCTCAGTGTCACTGCCAGGTGATGTGGATTCTAGAGGTGGCTCCTACGTGCTCTAGAGATAGCTCCCACCACATCCACGCGGTGTAGCACTTAGCCCCATATAGCACTTAGCTCTACACTTCCAGTTGGTAACGGCTCCGATACCATTGGTCACGGCCCTGGCCCACGGACCTATTGGCACGTGCAAGCCGTGGGACCCATCGAAAGTAACTCGATGTTGGCTAAAACCCACTGCCAAAATGTTTGTACTAGTTGTTCTTGGGCCTTGGGCTTTTCTCTATTTAAGCCATTTATATTTCTTCACATTAGTCCATGTGAGACTAAAGTGTGGGGGTGCCACAAGTAATGCATTAAAATGAATATCTATTCATTTGAATGGTACAAACAGATATTGGCATAGTGTTAAGGGAAGAAGAATCATGAGATAGGTTGAGGTCTCTGTTTTGTGCTTATTATGCAAGTGACCATGATCAGGAATTATTTAACAATTCTGATTTTGGAGGGCTTGGTACTCTAGCCATATTTATTGTAAATAAAATCTTGTTAATGTCATCTTTACCGGAATCTTCATGCTCTTTTCTTTTTCTTTGTTATAAATCAAACTGATTACATTTATTTTTCATTTGACAGATACTGGTTATAATAGGTAAAGGAGCTAGTGCACATGACATCTCTAGAGAATTATCAAAGGTGGCCAAAGAAGTCCACCTAGCATCAAGATCTCCAGATTTCAAAGTTGGGAAGTTAGATGGCTATAATAATATTTGGCAGCACTTAATGGTATGTTATAACTTGCAATCAAATTTTATTTATTTGTTTTTCTGTTGAAATAAAATATAATGTTGAGCCATTATTATTTCATTTATGGTTATTTGCTTATATACTCTCCAAATCATCTATATATGCAAATTTACCCCTCAAATCTCCAATTGAATAAGAACGCCCCTCACTTAACACAGTAAGAGAATATACCCAATATATTCCTTTTCTTCTGTCAGGTTAATATTTGAAATCTGATAATGGCTAAAATAGCCTTCTATTTAGTTAGTTAACCTTATTTACCCACATTTATGTCCCTCGCACTTTTATCTAAATGCGTTTTCCCTTAATGCTAGCATTTTCAGTTTTTCTTTCACATTCCAACACAGCGCTGCTGCTTGTCGAAACATTCAAAGCAAATCCTATGCATGCTTAGTGCTTATATAAGCGTGTCAAAGAGATACATTGCCACAAACATGTGTTACATCAATAAATGGGTTACAAAACAGGATATCAACATAAACTGGTGTAAACAAAATCCCATCAATAGATCAATGGAAGTGCCTCCAACTCTAACGCAAAAAAAAAAGGAGATGAAGAAAGAAGAAAGAAAGAAAGAAGGAACCAAAAAAAGGAAAAAAAACAATGGTTCAATCTAATCCCATCAATCCTCATCTTCTCAAACTCAATTCAATCCCATCAATCCAGATCGCTAAGAAGCAGAAAATGTTAAAATTTGGGCTTCCACCATCTCTTATGAATTCACCTGAAAGTAATTACGAGTGTGCCGAGGACGAAATTGGAGTTCCAAATTCGGCCTGCCGGCCTACTACTGTAATTGGCATGGACGATATAGGATCCAAGAGAGGCATCATAAGCCCGAGGTAGTTGAGGTGGTGGCAAAAGTATTTCCCTTTTCAGGCTTCCAACATTTCCATTTTATATAACACTGGAGGTAGGATGAAATAACCGGAATTGGAATGAGGTTCATTTGAGTGGAGGGCTAGATAATTAAATGTCTCCTTCCGCAGTTAAGAATTTACGATATTAAGTAGGTGTACTTCTATTCGATACTGAAGATTTGCAGAGCAGATTTGTAAATATGGATGATTTGAGGGGTATACTTACAAATAACCCTTTGTCATTAATTTGTATGTATATGCCCCTTAAATAAAACTGCTCCCGAAATCTCAATATTTGCAAAACTACCCCTAATATCATTATTTTTAAGAAAAAGTGCATCTTCCAAATCCCCTAATATCATTAATTTTGGAAAATAATCAAATTTTTACTCACCAAGTCCAATAAAGTTGATGATTTGTTAACTTGGGGGTTGTTTTTTCTTCTCTAAAGTTGATGATTTGGGGGGTATTTCTTAAAATATTGAGATTTAGGGGGTAGTTGGCAACTACTCATGATTTAAGGAGTATATACACAAATAACCATTAATTATTTTGGAACATCATTGTTAGACACACAATATCAAGAATGTTGTGCGCGGCTGCCAAATGTAGAGGTGCCGAGAACAAACATAAATGCCGAGAGAGAAAGACACACACGATCAAAATAACAGCACGAACACAAACAAACGAACTTTACGTGGTTCGGCAAGTTGCTTACGTCCACGGGGCAAGAAGGGGATGAATTTTCACTAATAGAGAAGAAGAGTACAAACTAAGATTACAAAATCACTCAAACTCACCAATTAATCTCACAAACAAAACTCTCAATTTTTTAAACAAAACCCTAACCAATAGCTCAGAAAAACTCTCTTTTCTGTGCTCCAAATAACCCTTTGACTGCTCCCCAAAACTCTAAAAATCGTGTTTGTATTTATACCAAACAAAAATTTAAACAGAACAGGAAACCACAATCAGGCCCAAACTCGACTGGCGGTCGACCGTTTAAATCGTCGCGGTCGACCGATCAGAAAGACAGAAACCAAAAAAATACATTACAGAGTCCGTGGTCGATCGCACTTGACGCTGCGGTTGAGAGCTCCAGAAAACCACCTTGTAACATGCACGTTTTCGATCGACCGCCCCAAAGCTCGCGGTCGACCGACAATCACCCAAAGCTCTGCCTGCTCTAGAAATCATGTTCTTCTCTAATGTTTTCGTCATTTCTACAATTCTCCACATCGGCGAAGTTTTCCCAAAACTGAGCCGACACCAATATCTACCAAACGTCTCACTTGTTACGTTCAGTACGAAGTGGAATCAATCCACGATAACAGACTCAATCCACAACAAGTCGATAACCCAAACGAGAATGCAAACAAACTCTAAATATTGGTATCAACTCATCAAACTGGCTGTATCATCAAATAACTGTCTACGTATCCTCTTGTCCAAGGAATCAAGTATTCACGTAGTTCACCAAATGGCCTCCAAAGACCCTCAATCAACGAGAAGAGTTTTCAACCCTTTTCCAACATCACCAACAAATCTACAATTGATAACTCTCCAACTGGCCTCAAAGTGAAACAAACCAAACACCTCCACCTGAGTTGAACCAACAGTCATAGCCAAATCCGAACTATGTCCATCAGCTACACTCGAATAAAAAACTCATCATTTGTATCAACACAGATATTTTTCCCAATCTATGTCACCTCAGCTGGAATCTCAAACGATACAGAATGATTTAGAGTACGTAGAGTAATCTCCACCCAACGTGAAGTAACATCACTCTCCACCCGTTGTAATATCCTAATGATCTATCTAACACTCTTCACCTGTTGAGAGTCAAAAGTAACATATCTGCTCAGAACAATATCAGAGTCCAATACTTAATAACTAAACATGACTCTAAATCCCAAATGTGCACTCCGATGATAATATGTTCGGCATTCAAATATTCGAAGCAACCCAAAATCTGAAACAGCTCCACCAGATCTAAATACACAATCGCAACAGTCGACAACCTATGAATAAGATGACTCTAATATGTCGAAGCCTCAACACTAGAACTCCTCTGCAAACCAATGCTCGACATCAAACACCAATTCCCCTCTAACAAGGAACGGCTCATCAAATCTGCTACCTCCTCTCGTCGCCCCAATGTTTCCTCTCCAATGAAGTGTCAAATTACCGTGAGCTCGGCACAAATGCAGAAAAAACCCCTACCAAAATCAGAACGACGTATTACCTTTCTACCAATACACTTCTTCCACCTATTGTTGACTATTAGGACTTTACTCTAACGGGACTTGATTGCAACCCACAAATACCTAGAACAGTCTCCAACACAGGAAATCAAATACCTATTACCTCTAAATCTAATGATGCCTCTTTGGAAGGCCTCCAAATGCCTACGTGAACACCACCTAGAAGACCCTTCGCTCGATGAATAGAAGTGTCAAACTTCACATCGGTCTTCTTGCTCACACTAACATGTTCACAGGACTTCAATCTGCAGGTCATGACACCTCTTACCAATCCATGCACAGTATCAACACTCGAATATCCCAGCCTCAAATGCCACAGTCTAGCCAAATTCAAAGAAGTCGTCAGCTCTTCATCTGTCACCGTGCTTTCAATCAAATAATACAAATTGTTCTTCCTGATACTCTTCATCACAATCATGAACCCCAATATGATCAAAAGATGCATCATCTAAGGTCACCCGATAGCCTGCTGTCTCCAAAATTTCAAGTGAAATAATATTCTTCAACTGCGGAACGAGCCTCATTTCCTTCAATTCCCGAATCACCCTGTCACACATCCTAATTCGAACAGTACTAATACTACCAATAGGACATTCATGATCATCCATGAGCACGATATCCACTCTTTCTAACTCCTCAAAACTGGAGAACCAATCTCTTCTAGGGTAAATGTGGTATGAAGCACCCGAATCCAACATCCACTCCGTAGAGTCGGCAACACAAACTGACGGTAGTGTAGGGCACGAATAGCCTGAAGAATTCGAATCTGAATTATCACCACTAGCATTGACAACATTCACTTTTGAAGCTTGTATAGTTTTCCTCTTATTCTTCCCAGCTCGATCTTATAACTTTGGGCATTCAGAGTTTCGATGTCCATCTTTTTTACAAAAAACACATTGATTCCTACCAATTGAAGGATGTGCTCCTCTAGACTGCGACTTTCTACTTCGGTTTGGACTCTTTCCTCTTGCGACCAATGTCCCCGTTACTGTATCAATCGAAGTCTCCTTATCCTTCCTCCGAATCTGATAATTCACAAGTGTAGCGGTGATCTCACTATACGAAAGAGATGCTTTCCAATTAATAAGAGTAAGAACATATATCTCATATTTCTCGTCACGCAAGGAACTCAACAACAATAACGCATTGTCCTCATCTTTAATCATAACACCCACATTCGCTAAATCCGCAAGAAACTTCGTGTAGTAGTTCATGTGATCATCAATGGAGGTCCCCTTCTTCAATTGGAAACGATAAAGCCTCCTTTTCAAATGCAAGCGGTTTTTCACACTCTTTGTCAGATACTTGCTCTCTAGGATCTCCTAAATCTTCTTTGCCGAAGTCTCATTGATCATATCATATTTCAAAACTTGTGTTAGACAAGACCTAATCACACCACACATCATTCGATTCATCTTCTTCCAAACATTTTCCTCAATGTCGTCTGGCTTGCTGTCCAACTCCAACATGTTTTCCAAATTTTGCGCATTGAGCGCATCCAAGACTTCACATCTCCAAAGACCAAAATTGTTAGTGCCGTTAAATTTCTCCACGTCTATTTTCATAGAGTGAATACTCAAAATTTGGACGGTCTTCACGCCAGAAGTACCCTCCACAACTCTTTCTTTCTCGGTCATCTTCTCAAAGCATCAACAAACTAATACGGAACAACTGAAGAATAGATCCAAACTGAAAAAGAGAGATTTTTACCTCCAACTGAAACTCTAACAAGAGCCTCCAAAAGATCTCACCCCTACACGACGGAAGACAAGATCCATAATAGTAAAAATCTCACCTTTGTCACCAACTGAAACCCTAGACAAGCTTCCGAAGCAATCTACTCCACCTAATCGTAAGCCTAGCCTGAAGTTCTGATACCACTTGTTGAGCTCTGATACCACTTGTACGCGGCGGCCAAACTTAAGGGTGCCGAGAACAAACACAAATATCGAGAGAAAGACACACACGACCAAAATAACAACACGAACACAAACAAATAAATTTTATGTGGTTCGACAAGTTGCCTACGTTCATAGGGCAAGAAGGGGATGAATTTTCACTAATAGAGAAGAAGAGTACAAACTGAGATTACAAAATCACTCAAACTCACCAATTAATCTCACAAACAAAGCTCTCAATCTCTCAAACAAAACTCTAACCAATAGCTCAGAAAAACTCTCTTTTCTGTGCTCCAAATAACCCTTTGATTGCTCCCCAAAAACCCTTAAAATCGTGTTTGTATTTATACCAACCACAAATCCCAAACAGAACAGAAAACCGTAATCAGGCCCAAATCCGACTGGTGGTCGACCGCCGAAATCGTCACGGTCGACCGATCAGAAAGACAGAAACCAAAAAAATACATTACAGGGTTCGCGGTCGACCACACTTGATGCTACGGTTGACCGACCAGAGCTCCAGAAAACCACCCTGTAGCGTGCACGTTTCCGGTTGGCCGCCCCAAAGCTCGCGGTCGACCGGCAAGCACCCAAAGCTTTGTCTGCTCCAAAAATCCTGTTCTTCTCCAATGTTTTCGCCGTTTCTACATAGAACTAGGTCCATGGTAGTGTATGATTTTTTGACTTGCAATTTGTATGTAATCATGACATGTATAAGCCCAAAAGTAAACTGTTGTTTGCAATCCTTGCAGATAAAGAACGTTAACGAGGATGGTCTGGTTGTATTTGATGACGGCTCATCATTACATGCAGATACAATTGTCCATTGCACAGGGTTTGTTCATTTCTCTACTGATTACTTAATACTTTCGTTTTCTGGGCAAATACATCTGAACTCCGGGTGTCAAAGGAATTGGATTGAACCCAAAACCCACCTGACTCAACCTGAAAAGTACAGATTTTTTGGAATCTTTGAAAACTACCCAAAACGCAACAGTCTTTTTTATTGTTTTATTTTATTTTACCCTCCCAGACCCTAATCCGAAAAGCTAGAAATCATATCATAACTGAACCTGCCCAAAAGCTTCCAAATAAATACATATACATGCATTTTAATTTCTAATTTACGAAATATTTGATTCTTTCGAAATTTAGAATTCTTGATCATCATGATACATACTAATTTACTTGTTGTGTTAACCGTGCATTACTGCTCATAATGAAAAGTAATGCGGAAAGGCTTTTGAATTCAAAGTCAACTTTGCATGTAATGAAATAATTAGATTTCGGGTGAAATTATAAAAATTATATTTACAGATATGCTATTAATCAAGTAATGTTGAAGAATAATCTGTCCTATCCTTCACTTCATACAACACTGACACCTGACTTGAATCCTGTTATACAATCCAATATTTGAGGCTCACATACAAATGTGCTCAAATGTCCTGCCCATCCAACCTTAACTAGTTATGTTTTTTTTCCTGTCTTTTTTTTAAAACTCGATGTAACATTATATTCTTTTACTTACTATGCTGGATTTCTGTAATTTCAGTTTAATTCTTTTCTTAATGACTTCATTTACAGGTATAAATACCATTTTCCTTTTCTAGATACAAAAGAAACTGTAAGCGTTGACGACAACCGTGTTGGACCATTGTATAAGCATGTTTTCCCTCCACATTTAGCTCCATACCTTTCCTTTGTTGGATTACTCAGTAAGGTCAATTGTTATTTATTAACTCTATTTACTAGTTTTTTTATGAATGAAACATTAGTGGATGTACATAGTTTATATTTTTATGATAAGTAACTAAACAAGGGATTTTATCGGTTACTTTATACTGGATATTGTTCAGCTTAATATGGTAGCATGGATATGATAATATTGGGAAATTATTTCCATTGATGTGGTTTCTTTGAAGAAAAATGATAGGGGCACACCCCCAACCACAACCTCAACCACACCCCCTCTCTCATTTGCTACAGTGTACCGGGTCCCACTTGGGATTTTAAAATTTTAAAATCCCATGTGGGACCCGGTGCACTGTAGCAAATGAGAGGGGGGGTGTGGTTGAGGTTGTGGTTGGGGTTGTGCCCCTAGTGCCACCCTTCTTTGAAAGCCTTGATATTGGTCACAAGTCACAGCCTTGGTTTCTGTTTGCCTTGCTTGGAGTCAATATCAATAATTTCTGAGAGTTTGAATCTGAATTATCTTATTCTTGGTATTGATGACTTAAAAAAATAGAAAAAAAAGTCTGAACTAGAGAAATTTCACAATTTGTATTTTCTATTCATCTTTTCCAAATACACAACAATTATATCAACTTCTGGTGCTTCAAATATTAATTTCCACTTAAACTAGGATTCGGATTTTGATTTAAGGTGTTATTCTTTTAGAAGTAGGATTTGAAGTACTAGTTCTGTTTGATTCTTCCAATCTTGGTTTTCTTCTTTCAGGGATAGATTAACGTTAGGAGACATTCTAGTGATACTCTGCCTGAAAATATTGATATTTTAAATGGCAAGTTGAAAATTAACCAGGCAGCAAAGGAAGAAAGTTTTCCTCTTTCCTTTCTACTTCCTGAGAAAGAGCTACCGTTAGAAATTCAATTGATGCAATCTTTATTTAAGAAAGCACCAGGAAGATACGAAGAAATCATATTTCATAAAGTTTTGTAGTTGAATCCTTCTTAAAACTGCCTTATATGGATTGAATACACTACTGTTTCAAAAATATTAACAACCACCAAGGCTAATGGACAGAAAAAAAAAATTGAATCCTACCATTTTTAGGTAATAAATTAAGTAGTTGTATTACACCAAAAAAAGAAACCACCTTAATGATCTCTCTTAATCCATGGCATCACAAAGAGGTGTAGCAGATCCGTACTTAATTTTAAATGTGACATACTTAATGTCTTCTGTTGATCAGAGTTCAAGAGAAGAGTCTATGATCCATGATTTTTGATCCTCAGTCTGATATGAGTGATTTTAATATTTGTTTTATGATATGATCTTGATTTTGATCATTCTTGATTTCAATTCTAATTTTCTCTCTGCAGTGTGAACATAAGTGGTTGGTTACATTTCTATAAATTATAGGAAATGTTTTCCATCCAAAATTTGATTTCCTTGTATTTCTTAAAAAAATTATAGGAAAAGTTTTGAGAAGTTAAAAAGTATAAATTTTCTTATTTTTTGTATTGTGCTTGTTTGGTTCAAAACAAGAAAAGTACTCATAACTTTTGGGAAAATAGCAACATTTCCTATAATTTATAGAAATGTAACCAAACACCCCCAACTTTATAGAAAAGTGAGAATTTTATAGAAAAGTGTTAATGAGTTTTATTATTTAAATAATGAATGCGTCAGATTTCCAAGAGATTTCCGCCCATTTTAGAAGGAAATTAATTTCTATAAATTTTGGTACTTTTCTATACTTTACAGAAAACATTTCTGTAAATCTTTTTTGAGCCAAACACAGTTTATGGAAATCTATAGAAAACTCTTAATTACAGAAATACCATTGTTTGTACTTTTTGAGAAAAATTTCTCAAAAACAATGCAACCAAACACCCCCTAAGATTATCATTTTGAACGCTTAATGAAAGGAATGGCTATAGGTTTAACACTTTTCCTTTCTGGCCAGAAGTCATAACCCAATCTTGATACCTGGGGTCTCTAAAGCAGATTTTTTGGAAAAACATAAAATCCTGAATTTGTTAATTATCTTCCTGCTAAATGCAAATTGATGGTATGAATTTTTAATGAGCCAAAGCGTTTATACTTTCTCATCCTTAGGTATGATGTTTTTCTCAAGGCTCGATAGACAATTTGATCGGCTGATGATTTCTATATTCCTTTTTTCTTTTTCCCCCTTTTTTGTGCCTCTTTCCTCCTGATATGACAAAGAATATGAAGTAGCTTCAAAATCCCTATAAGAAAATTCACTTTATTGTCAGGTTATCATCTTTATGTCAATAGATTTACAAGCCAAATGGGTAGCACGTGTACTATCCGGCAAGATTTCATTGCCACCAGAAGATGAAATGGTTGCGTCAATGGATGAGTATTACTTTCAAATGGAAGAGATCGGCAAGCCAAAACGCCACACACATGAACTTTATCCAAACGAGGTTCGGATCACAACTTGCTACTTATTTCTCAGCTGAAATGTTAAGGAGTGTCTCATATCCATTCAGTTTTAGTGTGAGTATGGTTTAGCCAAGACATGAGATGAGATTTGGTCACACATTCAAATGATAATTAGATGATATATAGTTAAATATGCTTGGACTGATGACTCATATGACTGGTTAACAGGTTGAGCACCTAAACTGGCTCGCTGCTGAGGTTGGGTTGCCTCCATTGGAGGATTGGAGATTCCAAATCTATCGTACAGTTTTGCGGCGCATATCAGCCCACGATGATAATTATCGTGATAATTTAGATGTTGATTCTTTGATCCAACATTCACTTCCAAGGTTTCCACAATTTTTATGCTGATAATTTGCTTGTGTTATAATCCGAAAATTGATTGCTGATATGATTTTTTTCTTGCAGGGCCCAGATCTTGCAATAAACATCCCTTGATGTTTGATGATATTCTGAAGGATTTTTTTTGATTAGGGGAGTTCATCAATGTTACAAAATTACTCGACAAAGTTTTGACTTGTCCAAGGTGAATCTACACGTATCGTTTCTATTGAGCTCTATTCATGCTTCTCAAGTCTTCTGCTTTGTTGCGTTTCTGAAATCTAGACATGCGATTCTTCGAATGTATTCACTACCTGAACTTTGACTTTTTAAGCTGTGAATAAATACCGGGGATTGTAAATGTGGGTCTTGGTTTCGCGAAGGTTCAAGGAAGAGGGATTAACGAGAAGGACTAAGGGATAATAATAATATGAATGACTAATATATGACTATTTTTCCTACCAAGTAGATTTAACTAATAGGTATGAGCACAAGATTACACTAAAATAATGTACCATCACGTATATATCTTTCTTCTGCTGCTTTCTTCTTTATACTTAAATATTTTTTAGGTGTAACCCGTAAAAGGGTTCTCTTTCGATATATTTTTTTTTTGGGCAAATTGATTAGCAAAGTTGCAACTGAGCTTAGTGCCTGTGAAATCAAACCAAACGATCCTTCACCACCTTCAAAAAAAAAAAAAAAAATCATAGAAGGGGGAGATGCAGCCCAAGTTGTCCTCTCCCAAATATTAAACGTTCAGAACAATCTGCTTACATAGTTGGACCCCATAACCTTCTCCGCTTCACCACCTTCAAAAAAAAAAAAAAAAAAAAAAACCCTCTTAATTATTTTTCCTGTCTGCAATTTGCAAAATTTAACATTCTTCTATAGGAATTGAAGATTCTAGCCTGGAAGGGTAGTTTTGTAGATTAGTTTTATTATATCTAGCAAGTCCGCTAGTACATTGTGGAATAAGCAATTTGATGTGATGAAAATTATATGGTACAATGTATGTACACTCTTAAATGACTTGGACTCATGAACATGTATCTTTTAGGATTTTATCCAAATTACAAAGACTGGTAGTATGTTGTGAAATTAACCATTTAAAGTAATTTCCTTTTTATTTTATTTTCTTCAAACATTATCATTCTTTTGTATAGAACTGTTTTCCTTCGCAATATAAATCACAGTTTCCCTTGGTCCTGATCATTAAAAATTGTATAGTACAATTTAGGGGAAAGGCATTTAGACCTGATAACAAGGCTGATAAGCTACATTAAAAATATCATCAATTTATTTAGATTTTCTTTACTAATGCAATCTACCATATGTTCAATTTTCAGCTATAAGCATCAACGCACAGGAGAAGCTGCAGCAACAACAACAAATTTAAAATTTGTTGTGAATTTTTTTAATTTTTATGGGTGCTTAATTGACTTTGTAAACTGTAAAATGTAATCAGTGACATGTTTGAAATATTGAAACAGGGACTTACATTGTAAACAATGATTATAAAATGTTTATGTGACCAAGTGTAATTTCGATTTACATACTCTAATCAATGATTTTATTTATTATTAAAGAGAGGAGCTAAGTTGATTGAGCCATCCTCAAAAGGCGCCAAATTTAATTTCAGTGGACTAATGGTTGCTAACAAGCTGGATGCCTAATGATTAAGAAGATAATATGCAGATGAAAGGAATATATCTTGATTAATATACAGATTTGTTTTTCGGATGAAACCAACAGAAAAAAAAAAGAAAAGAAAAAAATTGTATTCCCAGATCTAATTTGAGGAGCAATTTGGATCCCTCAGGATTTGAGGGACCTATGAGCAATTTCAAAGATGTAAGGAACTAATTAATATCAAAATTATGTAAGTTTTTAATACACATGCAACTTAAAATCTAGACATAAATATATACGATAAACAGGGAAGGGAGAAATCAGGATTTTGTAAATGCAGCCCAATTGGTGAACTTTCTCAATTATTAAAAAGGGGGGAAATTAAGACCGTACATGCATCTCATCGCACGATCACAATTATCGTGATAATTTGCATGCCGACCCCTTGATCCAACATTGACTTCACGGTTTCCCCAATCTTTATGTCCATTGATATAATTATGTAAAAATCAGAGATTTGATTGCTAGTGTCTAGTTTTAGTTAATGAATGTTGTTAATAAACATCCCAAATGTAAAAAAAAAAAAGCTAGTTTTGGCTTGTCCAATGTGAAACTAGCACATATTATTTCTATTGAGCTATGTTCTTGTATAATTATAGTATGAATGACTAATAAGTAGATTTAATGAACACATATAATTATAGTATGAATGACTAATAGGTATGATAACAAGATTATATATATTAAAAAAATGTTTAGCTTATCCCTTGGTCGTATCTAACCTTTAGCTTGCTTATCAACTTGTAGACATTTAATTAAGGAAGTGAGGTCATGAGCCTAAGACTACAAGGCCAATAATGCAACCATAAGTCCATTGCAAGTTGTACTGCCTTTGGATATGATTGTGACCAGAAAATTAAAAACATAATACTACCAATAGCCTTATTTTTTTTTGGAATTTATGAGGTCTCACTAAGAGACTAGAGTCATAATGCTTAATTAAAGCTGAGAAAATCGTAATTAACTTAGTAAACAAATTGAATTAATTTCATATGCGCATACGCTCACGTACGTGTACTAATTTGTGGCTGGCCTGTCAATGAGTGGTACGTATTTACTCAAGTGTCAGTATACTATGGCTCCTAAATTTTTTATATATAAACTTTCATTATTTATATAAATTTTCGGCAGTTAAGATAACTGTCGGCCACATACGTAAACTAACTGAAATATAATGCATACGTGAAGTATGTTGGCCTTTTTCCAATATAAAAATAGTAATAATGTATACGTGTGAATGTAATTATGTAACCAATACTTTGTATAAAATTTATTTGATCTCTCACCTATCAAAAAGGAACCCACAACTTCGGATCAGAAGAAAGATTCATTTTATCCGCTACAATGGATGGATATATAACTAATGTCGCCTTCACTAGCTAGCTACCGACATTAAAAACGAAAAATAATACTTATTAATAGTTAGAGGAGCCTATATATGAGCTCATGCTTATGTGTTCTCTTTGCCAAACATTGATAATATTCTTTTTTTTATTTATATAAAATGTAGTTACTTGATACCACTTCTTCGTCATTAATTTCCAAAATTTTATAACTCGATCTAATTTATTACTGCTCATGAATAATATAGTTGTTATCTTTGACGCATTATTATATGCTCCTCAAGGTATTAGTGAACTAGTGAGCAAAGAGACTTCAATGAAGCATATATAAAATTATATTCAAGATCAAAAAGTCCTAATGTTTAGAGCTACTCGAGAAAAAAGGCAACTCAGCAATGGGTACTTGCTCCCTCTCAAGAGATATATATGACTGATAATTTTCTATCGAAGATAAATCAAGGTAAATAGATATCTATGCGTTTTCATATATTTGGATAATTATATCATGTTGACTTTTAAACAGTTTGCGTACGTGAGCTTTTATTCAGTATAAATGGGTTTTAATAAGGCCTTATAGCCTCTAAACATTAGAGAGCCTAATAGTTGAAATTTTTGGCCCAAAAGTTTTATTTTTCACCAATATAGTTCCTTAATATAAAAAAATTAATATCCACTAACATAAATAAATTAATCGAGTAATAAGTCGAGGGTCACTATGTGCACTTTTCACATTCATTAATCCGCATCTATATATCTCAACACTTTGAACCCTTAAAGCATCGAAATCACAAATAATTAAGTTTCGGAGAGAGGTGATTACCGCGCTGTTTTGATATTATTTACAATGTTTTCTTACTGCTAATGAAGTAGAAAATCAACTACATTTAGTACCGGAGTGATGTCCAGATAACTAAACATTCTAATGCAAACAAACCACACGCATAATCATAGCATATGAGAATTTTTATATATGCCCTCCAATTTTTATATATATATATGTCAGGGGCGAAGCCATAATTTTTCCAAATAGGTATATGTAATAAAAAAAAACACGTGGTCATAGTTTTTCGTTCCATGTACAAACTAATCATCAAAACGAGACAGAAACATAAATTTGATTCAACCCTGCTATCTGGCTCGCGGTTGGACCGCGGACCCCCAACTCACAATGAGGAGAATAGGGGGCGGGCCCCCAGCCAACCGCGAGCCCCCAACTCACAGTGAGGGAATAGGAGGCGGGCCCCTACTACTGTGGGGCCCACCCCCTGTTCCCCTCAATGCGAGTTTGGGGCTCGCGGTCCAACCGCGAGCCAAATAGCCTTTTCCAAATTTGAAAAAGTTATAATACTTTAGCTCCTACATTAATAATAAATGAACTATGTACTTAGACTAGGGGTATTGCTAGAGGGACCCAAAAAAGGGACCCAAGGCATGAGACATGTGAGGTGTCATCACCCGGTTGCATGATGCACTGTTTATGAACAATGCATCATGCAATCGGATGGTGACACCTCACATGTCCCATGTCTTGGGTCCCCTATTTGGGTCCCTGAGACATTAATGCTTAGACTATACTAGTTCATGAACAGTGCATCATGCAACTGGATGGCGACAACTCACATGTCCCATGCCTTGGGTCCCTATTTAGGTCCCTCTAGCAATACCCGTTCACCGTGACTCTAGGCCTAGCCTACGCTACGCTAATAATTCAAGCTTTAAAGGTCTTTGAAAGGGACATCGCCTGCTCCGTGGACATGTACAGACACTATCACCTCATTCTTCAACTCTTTCTATTTATTGGCTTTGGACGTCTCAAGCAATCATTATTAAACTGTTGACTTAAAGAACAGAGTTAATGGGTCATGGGCCGAGTATTAAGTGGCCAATAATTCATGCGAGTCCAGATAAACATCCACATTGATTCCATTGGCCCCACCGTGGGATGCTGCCCATGACGTGATGGGGCCACGTGGACATGCGAAAGATAAGAAGGGAGGTCAAAGTCAAAATCAGCCGCTAGGTACAGGTGCTCACGTGGCATTCACATGATTATGCTTGCGAGCTTGTGATAGATCGATCATAGTGATTGACGTTATGACGTCCCTAAGCGCAATATAATTGGTTTTAATCCTTGACTTCTTTGAAGTATTAAGGGCATGTAACGTACTTAATATATTATACAATTAATAAACAAGTTCAAACTAAGAGCAAGAGGAAGTGGTAGAAGTTACATGGTATTTAATTAAATTAGCAGAACCTCCACTTTTAGAGATTTGAAGACGTGGTTAATGGCACGTGAGTAGGTAATATCCTCGTGAAGTAGTCCTTGTTGTGAAATTTTTGCATGCTCAAAATTTAATTTATTATTCGCACTTCAAGATTGATGAAATGACCAGGCCCTCCTCGGGGAACCGCATGCGTGAAATTTCAATTTATAGAACTAATATTTGATATACGAGATTAATGAGTATCCTTGTTATAGGAGAGTATTTTCTTTCTTGTCGTCTATGTGGCACACAATCCTCACTATCCTCATAAAGTAGGCACAAATCCCCACCAACTCACACACTCTCTCCTACTTTATGAGGATGGTGGGGATTGTCCACGAGTGAAGAAGAAGAATAGCATTACCAAATATTCTAAGATTAGAATAATCCACAACCTTACTAGACTAAACCTCATCTGGAGTTTTACAACTGATAGCAGTAGATAACGACCGATTCACTAAGTAACAAGCTGTATTCATAGCTTCTGCCCAGTATTCCTTCCCTAAACCTGCATTGAACAACATATTATAAGATTTCTCTAAAAGGATTCTATTCATAAGTTCTACCACTCTGTTCTGCTACGGTATATGAGAGACTATGCTATGTCTAACGATTTCCTCATTCTTGCAGAATTCATTAAATTCCCCTCCATAAAACTCAAGGTCATTATTAGTTTTAAGTCTCTTAACCATTATTCAATGCTTGAAAGTTACAAACATATCATCTTTATGTCTCAAAAATTAGACCCAAACCTTCTAGGAGTAGTCATCGATAAAGGTCAAAAAATATATTGGACTACTACCATTCGGGGCAACTTGAGAAGTTCCTTAAATATCTGAATGAATATAATCCAAAGTACCTTTAGTGTGACGCACTACCATACTGAAGTTAACTATTTTCTACTTTTTAAAGATGCAATGATCGTAGAACCTAATGTTCCTGTACTCTATCCACATAAAATACCCTTCTTGCTTAACTCAGCCAATTCGTGCTCACTCATATGACCAAAATACATATGCCATAATTTGGTAATATCTGCTCATAATATCAATGATACAATTGCAGCCTAACCGATAACAGTAGAACCCTGCAAAACATACAAACTATCGATCTTCTTTCCTTTCATAACTGTAAGAGAGCCTTTCATAATCTTACCTTCACCTAAAAATTTCACCCAAGACTATCAAGAGTGCCCAAAGAGATAAGATTCTTTCTTAAGACTGGAACATGATTAACATTAGTCAAAGTTTTGATGACTCCATCATGTATCTTAATCCGAATTATCCCTTTCGCAATAGTCTTGCATGAGGTGCTATTCCCCATGAGAATAACTTTACCATCAACAGCTTCATAAGTAGTGAATCAGTCCCGATTAAGACATATATGATTGTTTGGTGGGAAAATTAAAAGAAGAAAATTAAGAATTAAATTTGTATTATTCTTTCTAACAGACTTAAAAAAATAATAAATTATAATTCTCTCAATGCTTGCAATCTTCTCGATCGGTTTCCCGATTTACAAAAGAGAGAAGGATCGACGAGGACCATTTCCTTTGTTTAACATGGGTTCTTCTTGGTGTCGATGGAATACCTCCCTCGATGTTCGTATCGAGTTTACTTTTGTTGACGATCTGAACGTTTCACCTCGTTGGAACACGGTATCTTCCTCTTGACTTGATATTGAGGAGAACTTGCGTGATAAGTTTAAAAATAACTCTTAACGAGTTTAATAACTCAGTGCGAGTTTAAACTCTGTAAAAGAGTTAATTTGAACCGAAAATTAGTTTATAAATCTTAACGAGTTAATGAACTCTGAGCGAGTTGTAAACTCTGTAAAAGAGTTGAATTGATTTAACCGAGAATCAGTTTATATGCGAAGAAGTTGCTCCAAAGCTTTAGAATCTCCAAGGATGATCGCTCAAGATTGCTAAAGCTCCAAGATAACCGAAGATCTCCAAAAGCCTCTGCCAAAGCCCCTCTTTTCAAAATTGCCTCCTTTCACCAACTCTGATCCTCCTTTTTTTTAGATCAAGTGGTGAAACCCATTATATATAGGGGTTTAAGGGGTGTAACTGCCCTCTTAAATCTCTCCTTAATAAGGGTTTATAGGGTGTAACCCCCCCATTAAGTGGAAGAACGGTTTTGAAACCGTTCAGGTTCTGTTTGAACCAGTCAAACACAAAATTCGCGTTCTAAAATGAATTCTGCGTCTTGATCCTGGGACGTAGAGTTGGGCTCTGCGTATTGGGCTGAAAACATAGCAATGAGCTTTGCGTTTGGATCTAGAACGATGTGATGAACCCTACATTTTGGACTGAAAATGTAGCAATGAGCTCTGCATTTAGATCTGGAACATAGCGATGAACCCTGCATTTTAGGCTGAAAACATAACAATGAGCTTTGCATTTGGATCTGAAGAGATTATTAACTTGTAATCTCTTTTTTAGAGCGTTGTGAAGATCGTCATTTTGTAATATTCACTCTAGCTCCTTAAAATGTCGGAATCGTCAGATAGTAATTCCCGCTGTGAAAGCTGTTGATCAGAGCTTTTATCGGTTATCATGACAGTCGTTGAATTGTAACCCTTATCAATCTATGTGAAATTTTTTAGATTGTAGACTTCGTCTATTGTCGTGAAAGTCGTCTGATTGTAACTTTCATTGCCAAGTTGTTGATGTGAAAGTCGTCAGGTTGTAACTTCTATCGTTAGTATTTAGTGGGGATCAACTATCTGTAATGATTTTTAGACAGCCTACAAAACTGTAGACGGTAAAAATTACCGCGGCGGATTAAGCGAACGAATTCGCCCACAGAACAGGACCACCCTCTCTTAGGTGGAAAGCCTACCGTAGCCACTAAGTGGATTCGCTGGCACACGAGCCCCCACATTGGCCGCACCCGCCAAATCGCAGGGATCCGCCAGCGAGGCGAATCCGCCTTCACTAACTAAATCCGCTCGCAAGGGAGGTACTCAAATCCGCCCTCATTTGCCGAAACCACTTGAGCCACGTCTGCCTACGTGAGCCGAAGACCGGGTTTCCAGGGACAACCCTTCCCTGCTTCCCACGATGCGAGAGGAGGAGGGTACAATGTCTCAGGTCCGTCAGACGGCCGCCCGCGGTTCAAGCGAACGAGACAGGTGCCGGACCGGCCTGCATACTCATAAATGCGGGTCACCTCACCCATCAAGAGGAAGAGCCGAAGCCGTCGGCGCGCCGCAAGCTATCTGGAACTAGCTCTAACGCGAGACGTCCATTCTCCCATCCCTATTCAGACATAGGGAGAGGGGAGGAGGCACCACACCCCAGGACCGCCAGAGGGTCACTCGGTACCTCGCCGCACAAGTGAACGGACAGTTACCAGAGCCATCAGCATCCACATAATTGCAGCTTACCTCACTCCAAGCAAAAGGTCAGAGCCACCGGCGCTCAAGGAACTGGCCAGACCCACTTGAGTGTCTGGCAGCCGCTGTCACGAGTACGAGGAGGGACCTTCCCACTCCTACACGACGTAACACAACACGTCGTCCCACCAACAACCGCTTGTTGTACAAAGGGACAGTCGGATGTCTTGGAACAGTGTATGGTCACATCCCATAATTCAAGGAGCAGTCAAACTGCCTCTTTCCCATTTAAGGGCTTCTTTCAGCAACCTTGGGGGGGGATCGAGATCGAAAATCAGCCAATAGACCAAGAGCTTGATCGATCAACCAAGAGAGGAAGAAGCTTTTTGCATACCCCTGCATTACAGCGCCATCTTCTAGCTCCGAGCTCCGATCGCCGGCGAGCCAGAAGAGACGAACTCCTTCACCTCGAGCTTCTACTGAGTACTGAAGCTCTCCAGCAACTTCGGTCGAACCGTCCAAGGGAAGCAGACTCGGCACGAGCACCGAGCGAAGCATCCTGTAGCTACCTTAAGGTCCCCACGATTAAACAAGGAGGGCCTTCCCTCTGCTTCTGTTGTAATTCAGATTGATTTAGTTTGTAATAAACTTTCTTATCAATACAAACAAAATCCCCCATTCTCGAGAAAATCAGAAATTTACACCTACAGAAGATGGCGACCACAGTGGGAGCAGCTGTTTCTTCAAACGAAATGGTGGTAGCTTAGTTCGACGAGGTTGCTGTTGGGACAACGGTGGAGTCCCTAGAGATCGAGTTTGACCAGGCCAAGTACGAAGAGTACTTGTCTTCCTCCTCTTCCGGTGGCGAAGCGTCCCGCAAACGCCACAGAGTCATGCACAGGAGCCGACCTCCGACGGTCAAGGCTCCTGCTCCAGAAGACTCTACCCGAGTCTCGACAGGGAAACCCACCCTAAACACTCTCGAGGCCAAGTCCCAGATCGAGAGTGTGAAGGGAGGGTCTACTAGATGGGTCGCCAAACGACCCTCGGTAACACCCGTCACCGCGGAGACATCGGTTCGCTCCGACACAAACCACGCTGTCATAGCCCGCGCGGGCGCTCTCTCTACTGGGAAAGCTCGCCAACAACAACGACAGACACTGGTCGGGCAGAAAGCCCAGACCTCCGCTTTACGCGACGGCCTAGATCACCACACGGGCCCGAGAAGCGAGAAGAAAATTGGCAACTCGTCTAATGTCGGGAGGCCCTCCAAATCAGGAGCGCCAACCGAGAAGGAGGAGGCTACCCGCTCAGGTGGACTTTGCTTTTCAGGTCACATCACTAACGCGAGTAAACCACCCCAAGCGAGGCGCCCCATCAAGACGGGCGAATCCTCGAAGGCTGGCGAGCCTCGTCATAATCTTTTGGCGGATGAACACAAAGACAAGAAGGTAGGCGACACTTCGCGAGCCCACTCGCTCAAACGAAGGGCTGAAACTCGCCTGCGCGCTGGAGTTCGCCTAGACGCGAGGACTCGCCCATCAAAGCGAGATCGCCTAACTCCAGCACCTCATCACTCTGCCCAGCGTGCACCGGGGGATACGTCCAAAGGCCCCTCGTGTACACACCCAAGCGATCCTTCTGATACTAGGGGTTGTCACCAACTACCCACAGGGGATCTCCGAGAATATCTGACTTGCAAGCGCACTACACATGAGGCGAACCCTCAGTGCCATTGCGAAAGGCTCATCCACACGGTGCTTGCCGACTGCCAATGCTTAGGAACGGCGAAACCCTCGGTGTTTGAAAGACTTTCTCAACAAGCTCCACGACGGAGGACCTCCCGTCGAACGCGTCGTCACCAAAAAAGGAGCGCTACTGACGATCTGGAGCTCCCGTCCGCCACAATCAACATGACGGACAAGGGTAAGGCGGTATTCTCCGATACCCCAGATTCAGCTTCCATTCTGGGACCCAATCCTCGGTTCGCCCGACGTAGTCAAGGCGGCATATACCAGCGAACCCGTAGTCGCAAGGGAGCGAGCATCGGGTTTGATTACTCTACCCTGGTTCCTCCCTCCTACGGCGAGGACGAGATTCATTCGGCGGCTGCCACGTCCCAAACCTCATATTCGGGACGAAGCACACCGGCGGGAGTACACATGACCGAGCTCACCCACGAGCAGACGATGGCTCAAAAGCTGGAGGAACAGCAGGCAACCATCGACTCTCTGCGGGAAATGATGGAGCAACTTCTGAATAAGAAGAAGAAGAAGAAGCGGGCCCAACACCCCTTACCCCGACAAACTGGGGATAGGGAGTGGGTACCACCCCGCCGTCCTACGACGAAAACGGAAGACAACAGTAATCCACAATCCGATTACTCTTCCAAGACGTCGTTAGGGACGTCACACACCGGGGACGGCACCCGTGACAAGAGGTTCGATGAATTCCAGGACCAGCTTAACGCGCTGAAGCTTCAGCAAAACATGAACAAGCTGGGGGTGATTCGTCCCTACCCCATTGAGTGGGATACAGTCCCATACCCGGCAAAGTTCAAACCAATCAGCTTGGTGCAGTTCGACGGCAAGGGTTCGCCCTCTCAACACATTTACTACTTCATGGCCCAGACTGGGTTCCTTACGGGGAATGACGCCATTCTTACACGACTATTCATAGGTACCCTCAAAGGGGTAGCCTTTGAATGGTTCCGCAAGCTGGAGCCCGGCTCTATCAAATCATGGGCCGACGTCGAAAGGCTCTTTTTGGCCCGCTTCTTCGACGACGATACGGAAGTATCGATGGCCACCCTCCTGGCCGACAAACAACGAAAGTCGGAATCAGTCAATGATTTTGTAAAGAGATTCCGGAATCGGTCCGTCCACTATCGGGACCAAGTCTTCGAGTCAACACTGATCGAGATGTGTCGTAACAACCTATCCATCCACATCCTATCCAAAATAGGCGCGGTGGAAACCCGGACGTGGAAAGAGCTTGTTCGCCAGGGCGAACAAGTATAAAACATGATCAAAAGGCTCGAGGCCGAAGAACCGCAGCCTAAGAAGGGAGCCGCGGAGCCAACTACGCCAAAGAACCCCCTCGAGCGAGAGGAAAGGAGATCATGGCGGTCGATTCCGCCCCAGTGCCAAAGACTGCCTAGAGGCCGAAGCCCAGATAGTTTGAACAGCGTCCCCCGCGGCACTATGACTTCAAAGAAGATCAGGTGGTGGCAACGTTCGATACTCTGCTCAAGAGTGGTCGAATCAAACTGCCAGAAGCCACGAAGCCGGAGGAGGCAGACAAAACCGACGACCCAACCTACTGTGCTTATCACAGATTCCTGGGTCACCACACCACCAAATGCTACGTCCTCAAGGACAAACTCCAGGCCCTCTACGACGCGGGGGTCCTGAAGAAGGAGAAGGTCCAGAAGCAGGTGACCACAAACATGATCACCTTGAGCTTTGGGACAAACCTTCCAGAGGTCCAAGCTCCGGCGGGGGTAGTTCCTATCCCCAAAGCGGTTTTGAAGATCACCAACGGCGATCCTCACAACCAGTGAGAGAAGGGCTTGGTCCCGCAGACCCTGCCATCGGGGCAGATAATGTGGGTTCATCCAGACCTCCTCGATGATGAACAGTGGACTGCAAGGCCCTCGAAAGAGGCCAAGAAGAAGCACTGCAACGTCATCTATGCCACCCCAGACAAAGATGACATAGCGGTGGCCGCCTTAACCGATTCTGAGGAGGACACCAACGTCTTCACCACACGGGCGAGAAAGGAGTTCGCGAAGGAATATCCCGCGAGGGCGGAGAACACGGCAAGACCTCCCGCGAGGCCAGCCGCAACAACTCCCGCCAATCCAGATGCACCCAGCTCGAGTCGCCAACCTTTCCGGTTCAACGTGCTCGCAGAGCTGAAAAGCATCCCTGCGCGAATCACTATGTACGACCTCCTCCGGTTGTCCAGGTCTACTCGTGAGGCCTTGCAAGAGGCTTTGGCCGATTCAGAGGCATTCGCCACCCATTTCTCAAAGGAAGCAGAAGCGGAACGAGGATGCACAACCTGCTGTCAAGTCTCCGAAAGACGAGTTCCGTGCATCACTTTCACTCCTGAAGACATGCTCATCAAGAACACGTCTCACGATCGACCGCTGTACTTCACGGGATACGTCGGATCGGCGAGAGTGGATCGGATCCAAGTCGATCCGGGTTCCGCGTTGAGCATCGTGCCTCTGAAATTGATCAAGCACTTGGGGATACCGCCAAAGCACTTGTCCTCAACCACTACGACTATTTTTGGCTTCAACGCCACGGGGACGCGACCGTTGGGCAAAATCCGCCTGAAGTGCCCCATAGGCGAAATGAAGATGGAGGTGACCTGTTATGTCATTGATGCCGAGCCCTCCTACAACGTGCTCTTAGGACGCCCATGGATCCACGGCAACCGAATAGTCCCGTCCACCCTTCACCAATGCTTAAAGTATGTCGACGACTATGAACGTGTGAGGACTGTAGTGGCCGACAGACAACCCTTCAAAGGTGTCGAGAACTAATTCACGGACTCCCTACTGTATCAGGACCCCATCGAACCGCCAGTCGAGGAGCCGGAAAGCGGCAACGAGGCGGATAGCGAGCCTAAGTACGGCGACAATCTAATCCTAAATGACTTCGAGTCAATTGTAATTGGTTATGAAAGTCATTATGTAACCAACGCCGTTCAGGCGGAGAAGATTGTCATCAATGAAAAGTCCAACTTTGCTTATGTGTCGTCTTGCTCTACGTCTGATGATGATGAGCCTAACGACCTATGGTCGGAACTCTACCGAGATCCTTCCCTGCATCTGCCGGTATGCTCGTCATGCGCCGCCAAAACGCAGCCGATCAAATCATCACAAGCTGTATTCGTCGTGCCAGCCCAGAATAAATATCGAAAAGATATTATTTTCGGTCGAATCGATCGTCCCTTGCGTACGCTCTGGGATGAGTCTGAAGACGAGGATCCCGCGCCCCAGTTTTCGCAATACAGTCGAATTGCGAGACGCATGATGAGCGACATGGGGTATGATCTCACTCGTTTGGAGGGCCTTAATTATGGCCGGGGATGTAAGACGGTCATTCGACCTGCTTACGTACCTAAGGGGAAACCCCTAAATTACTTCAACAGGACTAGGAGAGGCCTAGGCTACTCCTCCTCCTCGTCGGATTTGTGTTTCCACGTCAACGAGGATTCCGACTATGCATGTTCAGGGGATCAATCGTCAGTGACCTCAGCATGGGACTCAGATATCAGCGTGAGGGACCTATTCGATAACCTCACGGTCAACATGGCTACAGTGGATCCCGTCGAAATGGCGGCGGATGAACAACTTCCGCTCTATGACGAGACATGGGATCGCCATGTTAACGCCCAGTGGAGCAGTCGCTTCGAGCAACGGGAGCCACCCACCGAAGACGAAGTCCTCCAGGTGAACATGAGCACTGACGAGAGTCCCAAACCCATATTCATCAGCGGTAGCTTGCCCCCTCAAGAAAAAGAGGATCTCTGAACCGGGATACAGTGGAAGACGAAGTCCTCCAAGTCCACCAACCGCCGGAGCGGCACGAAAGCGGGGTGAGCCACGGGGTCCGGAACAGAAGGTCCCTGAACTGGGCTCGCAGGGGCAGCAACCGGAGCGCCGACATCGGCGACCGTGGCAGAAGAGCCGACACCCTCAGAATCTCTGTGAGCGGAAGAAGAAGCCATGAGGAAGAGAGGTTTCTTTCTTTCTTCTTTCGCGGAGATCTTTTTCTAGCAGATTTCTCTCGAAGCAGTCAGGACTCTGCTAAGAAGGGGCGAGTGCTGAAATATATCCCAAGAAATCCAACGGCTGAGATTCATTACCCCGAGCCATCAAGCAGTCCGAACGCCCTGCAACGCTTCGAACCCAACGCCATTAAAGGCTACTCTCGAAACACCAAACCGACCGATCGGATTGAGCGAGAGGCGAAGCGCTCAGTTGCTTCACCAATAAATGAGCGTTAATGCACCTGCGGAGTCTTAGTTGGCAAGCACTTGGGTCCGCCGACCGACACGTGGCGTGAATTTCGCCCGCAGTTGGATCTCCGACTGTTGGACGAACTCGCCACCATCCAAGTTTCATCTGTAGTATGAACTCGCCATCATACGAGTTTCGCCTACAGTTCAAATTCGCCATCAATTGAATTTGGTTTTCAACTCAACCCAAATCATACGGGTTTCGCCCGCAGCGTGAACTCGCCAACAGTCGAGTTTAGCCATTTACTTGAACTCGCCAGCAGTTGAGCAAAATTCACCGCAATCGAGTCTTATTTGCTAATAAACTCATCAATTAATCGAGTTCCACCAGCAATAGGATCTCATCTGGAGTCGGGTCTCAACATCCTAACGAACTCGTCGTCACGCAAGAGACTTCGCCTGCGGTACAAGACTGTCGGCAATTATAGAGCAAAACACTGGAAAGAAACGTATCCAAAGAGTATACGCACAATGAGCGGACACAAACCTCATGGATGCTTTACGACAGTACATTTGAACAAAGTTATGTCTTCTGCAAATTACGAAAGTCGTAATGTTACGTTCAAAGAAGCAAAACATGCACCCAGTGTTTAAGACAATACATTTGAACAAAGTTATAGCTACATAAGTAAGCAAGTCATAAACAAAATGTATTGATTCAGTTACAAATCCAAGATTCTAGTCAAACACGCTAAAAGTGGAAATCTCTTCTTTGGCCAATGCTACCCGTCTTGCGTGGTCCTCTCGAGCCTTGTCCTAAGCCGCTCGCCTGATCCATTCCTCTGAGTTCGACCTGGCGGCAGCGTCTTTTTCCCGCAAAACCAAGAGGCGCTGAGTTGCCGACTCGGCTTTCTCACGGGCAATGACGACGTCAGTCTGAAGCTTTTCCAACCTCGCCTCCACATGTCCCAGTTCGGTTCGCAAGCGAGCTATCATGCGATTAAGATCGATGATTTCCTCCTCCGACGAGCGATGGTGATCCGCCCAGGAATTGGCAATGTACTCCGAATCAGCAATTTCCTTGGAACGGAGCTCCTGCTCTTGAGCCTCCCTGCGCCTGATAAAAGCCAGGCAGGACTCCATATAGACCTCCGGACCTTCCCGCAGCAATGCCTCTAGCCTTATCATGCGTGACTCCAGAAGACGGAACTCCTACATACAACGAGAGGAAAGCCGATTTTCACCCACTCGTCGAAAATCGATTATGCGATCCAAGAGAGATTGCCTAAAGCTGCCGAAGCTGCCCATCCTAAGATCGACGAGAGAAATCACCTGCCGTACAGCGTTCTCGAACTCCTCGACGCGAGCCTGCCAAGACAGGGAACCGGGGGAAACGGGCTCCTGACCTGGGGCCAGCATCGCAATGGGCGGGATCTCGAGACTAGGTTCCGCCTCCTGCTGCGAAGCAGGGCCATGAACAGGAGGAGCCTCCGGACTCTCAGATTCGTCATCGGATATCAAGATGGGTTCAGCCTCGTGCTCCACAGGAGGCGACGCGCCGCCAGGGGCTGCGAAGCACAACGAGGACATAAAAAAGGGGATTTAGGCGATAGATACCTATCCATGGTCAGGTGGGAGTTGGGTTGAAGACATACCTTCGACAGCGGCAGCTTCTGCGGCGCCTGAAGACGAAACCTCCTTCCTTTTCTTCGAAGTCGCGCTCCTCGTCCTCGGTGCCATTTGGAGAATGCTAGGGGAATTTGGATATTCTCTGCGGAAGAGCAATAGGAAGACCTTGATCTTTCTTGACGGAGATAAGGTTACTAAAATACCCCAACCCTAGGCAGCTATATACGGCTCGATGGGACCGTTCGGGTCCTAACAGTTGAGGAGAAGGCCGAATATCTCGTATCCCACATGAGCGGTCGAGATTCGGCGGTCCCTGGATATGATCTCTAACCAACGGCCTGGATTAGGCACGAAGGACAAGGAGACCCGTCGCACCACAATTAATGCGAGACGGTTCACCCACGCCTCCGTAAGCAACGCACGTGGGTGAACACACGACCCGCTAATAGCGGAGCCCACCTGTAACTGAAATCGCCGTTGGCATGGCAGCTGCGAATTCGCCCCCAATTGAAATTTGCCTGCAGGCGAAATGGGTCTGTGACTGAAATTTGCCGAGGAGAATTTCCCGCGGCTAAACGCTAACTAGTGCACGAAAATATATATATAGTATACACACAAGCCGTAGTCGCCAGAAACAAAAGGATAATTTCATTCATAGAAAGGAAGTCCTATTACAAGCAAGAAATAAAAGGCGAATTACAAGGATTTCAATCGCAGTTCCGCCTCATGAATTTCTTCAGCATGGCGGAGCTTGAGCCTCCTTAGGACCTCTCGACGAACATCCTCCTCCATGCGTGAGAGCAAGTCTTGAATGGTCTCTTTGACGTCTTTGAGGGCTCGATCCTTCTCCCCAACAGAGTCAGTGGTCAGTTGCCGACGAGACTCAACACCCTCCAACTCCTTTGCCGCCTGATCAAGGGCCCTCCCTTGAACGGCCAGGGAAGCCTGCGCGTCAGCTATGACCTGTTTCAGCCTCTCCACTTCAAAGGAGAGTCGGGAGACCCGGCTATTAACCGTCTCTTGCTCGCGATCCACCCGTGCATCCTCGGCTTTGGCCTGCTCCAGCTCTGCTGACAACTTCAACTCCAGCATCATATTCTCATCCAGGCGGCGGTCACGCTCTGCCATAGCTACTCGAACTTCGCGAGTGGCGAGATCAAAAAGATTGGAACTCCCCGCGTGAAGGGTGAGCAGCTGCCGAACAGCCCCCTCCACTTCGTATAGACGCTGAAAGTAGGGCCTCGCCGTGGTAACACCGAGCCTCTTGCGCAAAAAGGACGCATCGTCCTCAAGAACCTCCTTGAATTCCTCGAAGAGGCAATTCTCCTCTAAGACCAGCCGGGTGCAGTGAGCCAACGTGTCTTCGAAGTAGGCCACAGCTCGCGCCACCTGCGTCTTTCGCCAGCGTTCCAAGGAGGAGAGAGTAGCGTCTTCGACAGAGGACGAAGCCACGATCGGGGTGCTGGTAGTCATGATCGTGGAAGCAGCAATCAGCGCCGCCAGAGCCGGAACAATCGCTGATGCCGCCAGAGTAGCAGTGGCAGAGTCGCAGGTCACCACCGGCAAGGAAGTGGCCATTAACCCAATGGGGGTTCCCCCTTGAGTTGGAGACTCTCGCACTGAACGCTCACCCGCGACCGATGCTCCCTCAAAGGTGGAGGTCCCCCCTTGCTGATCCGCAGAGATCAATACTTCCTCTTCACTTGATAGCGCCTCGTGAATTGAGGCATCGTCATCCGTCTCGGATTTTCCTGAATGACCCTCCCAAGAGGGAGGATCCTCCTTGCCAGTGACTTCATGAGAGGGGCCGACTGCGGATACAAAAAAGAAAGGGTGATAATGAATGCCCCCTTGGCTTAGAAAGCACAACAGCCCTGAAATTCACGCTTACCTGAGCCCCATTGTTCTCCTTCGTCTCCACTCCCCTCTTCTTCGTCAGAAGGGATGGGGATCACTTTCTCGACTGCACCTGCACGGATCCAACGTGAATAGTCAGAAAATGCGAACCCGACTTTGTACACGAGAGTACCGCATCGAAAAATTACCTTCGGGCGCAGGTGTAGGAGTCGTTGAGATCCCCGCCTGTGATCCCGCATCAGACGGAGGGAGCGTGTCCTTCGAAGTCGCCGGAGCCGCCTCCAGTGCAGCAGAAGGGGTAGGTTGAGCAACTCCCACCCCAGATGCGGTGTTGTCCCGACCGACCGTTGCTCTAGTAGCCACCACAGTCTCCTCACTGCGGGCCTTCTTGGCCACTTCCGTCCTGGAGCTCTCCGCCGCTTCGCGCTGCCGCTTCAAAAGCAGCGAACTGCTTGGAGATAACAGGGGCGCCCCCATACGCCCAGCAATCACGCTTCGGGCTTGTTCCAGACGTTTACTCGCCCGGGTTAGCTCAACAGGCTCCCTCTGCTCACCTTGCGAATCTAGGGAAAGACTGGCAGGAGGAGCTCGCATTTCGGGCGCCTCGGATTCGTCTGTGCCCGCGCCCTCACCCTTAGAATCTCCTGCAGGACCCTCCATGAGTAGCTCCCTAGCCGTTGCACGGCCCCTCCGCCTCGAGGGTCGAGGAGCTCCTCTCGGGCGACGCCCGCGCTCCGCCAGACACGAGCCCTGAAACCAGAAGTCGACAGGATTGGCGCTGGCGCCCCGATACCACCGACAATATGAGAGCGTGTGGTGCAAGTCACAATCCTTCGAGGGTAACTCAAAACGAGCATTGGTGCCGCCAGCGTGAGTCCAGAACCATCCCCGAGCTCCGTCCACCAGTCCTCCTTCGAAGCGCAGATGGGGATTGACGTTGCCCACATACAACTGATCATACCCAAACTGGCGGGCGAACCTGCAGGAGATGTATGGCTCGAGATAGCATGTAGAGCCCGTTCTCAGAACGTGGTACCCTGGCCGGATGTTTACCAACCAGCGAAAGGCGCCGTAAGAGAGAGATGTGTAGTGATCCGCCGTCGGCGCATCCCTCAGAGATTCCCCATATCCGCCCCCGCTAAAATAGGGGAAGGATCAGCGAAAATTGTAATACCCAAAGTGGGAAAGCGTCTTTCGTGCATCGGGGATGTCCTTGCATTTTCAGGAACACCTCTCCAAACGCTGGACGAAGGGGACGAACTTGTCGCCTTGGAGCGCCGCTGGGGCGCTCATCAAACATTCACAGTAGTATACGAACCACGCCATCAGATAAGTGTATGGCAGCCCCACCCGAGGATTGGGGGTCCTGATAACTGTTCCTTCCCCCTCATCGATGGTCGATACACGGTAGAATTGAGCTGTCAGGGTGCGGAGCCCCCGATGGATACACGCTATCGTCGCCGATACCAGGGAGTAAGACTTCCCGTGAGCTAAACAGACCGCCGGATACATGACCTCCACGGGAAGGGCCTCGAAGGAGTGAGTGGGGATTACACACCTCTTTAGCCACAGCATGAGGTACCCCGCGAACAGAGCCTTCCCGGAGATGGGAGACTTGGCCTGATGATGGAAGGAGTGAAGAACTGTACCAGACTTGAGTCCGCCCTCGTCACGGTCGAGAGTTATGGTGCTCTCCTCTTCGGCTGTTCTCGCCTCCACTTCGGATTGGTCGCATTCGCCTAGCGGGAGAGCAGGTTGCCCCTTGACATCGTTCACTGGGAACAGATAATCAGCCCAATTCTTATGGATGATCCCCTTCTTCTTCCCTTTATGATCTGCGGCCCCCAAGGTGCTGAGGCAGATGTGATAGTGGCAGAGCAACTCCCACAGAGTCTCAACTGCCAAAGGCGAGTGGCTTGACAGCTGATCGATCTCCGCTTGATCGGGGACGTACTCCTCGTAAGAAAAATCTCCCAGAGGCAGCCCCGACACGTCATACATCTCATGAGGAGTAATGCCAAGCTCACCGTTCGGGGTGAAAAATGTGCCGCTCTCCGCACAATACAGCTCCAGAATGCTGGAACTGAGAAGTGTTGATTCGTAAGCCATGTCGAGTGGCTTCGATGGCCACATACAGCTCTGTGTTCTTGAGGTCGGCATTTTCGGCCAGAACACGGTCGGTGATCTTGGACCACCAAGTGTCGCTGCCGGGTGCAGAATAGACCCACCCCGGAGCTCTGAAATCCTTCGGGGGAAAGCTCCCTCCGACTCGGAAGAAGCGGTGACGGAAGGTCTCCGCCACCGCTGTCGACTCCCCCATGGGCGGTTCAGCGGACAGTAATCCAGGGCGCAGACCCGTCACACGCTTGCATGAGCCATCCACTCCGTATCCAGCCGTGGAGCCCGTGAAGATGCCACAGGTGACCCCATCTTGAGTTGGAGTCAACTCCCAGGCCATCGCCCGAGGAACCGCAAGGGACCGTAGCTCGACGATTGAGAACCCCCTCGACATGCTGGGGAGGTAGTAATGGGTCCCTTCTACCGTGTGGAACCACATACTCTCCTTGAGTAACAGGACAGAAGGGTCGGATACCGCATCGCCGAACAAAAACTGAGGTTTCGGCAGCTCCGCCCTGGCATCATCTGTCAGTACCGCGTCGGTTGTCAACTCGCGCAGTGTCAAGTGGTGGCCGTCCGTGACCCTCTTTATCAAGCCATTTGGCTTGTCGGCGGCGAACACAGGTAATGGAGCCAAGGAGGGAAATCGAGAAGGTGCTGTGCAGCTCGTACCACCGGCATGGCCAATGGCCACACCCTCCGGGAAAGCCTCATCAGAAAAAGTCGCTGCAAAAAAGAAAAAGTCAATCAAGACAAAATCCGCCATATGAGCAAGGTAAACCATCAAGCAGAGGCGGGCGAAATCGCCAGACGAAAGGGGGAACCCACTTCGAACATGGTCTATTCGTACAAGACAACCCTCCCCCCTTTACAGGAAAGGGCCGAAGTCGCCTATCGAAAAGGGAGTTCGCCTCCCTCCCGCTAATGGTTGAGTTCGCCCGCGGAGACATAAATCGCCCTCTAAAGGCAAATAGGGATAATTTTGCCCTAAATCAGGGAAGCTACCGAAGGGTGGCAGCGTTCCAGAAAAATGAGCGACACTCATTCCCCCCCCCCCCCCCCAGACCTGACACCTAGGACCTACACGAGGTCATCCAACGAACCCATTGACGTACCTGGGCGCGGCTCCGGAGCACTGACGGGCATGCCGGCGGAGAGACGGTCGGAGTAACTTCCCGGGCCTGCGCCTCTCACTTTGCACCTCTTAGATCTTGGAGCCATGGAAAGATGGAGCAGGAATTCTTTTCTTGGAAGTTCTTTTCAAGATTCAAGAGCACGATGAATCCCAGAGGAGGAAAACAGCGGGTTTTAAAAGGGTGGAGTTGTCCACGTGGCCACGATCGCCCTCGGGAGGCGAAAACCCTAACGGGCGAGAAACATGGCCACGATCAAATTCGACGGCCCAGATCACCCTCGGCACATCAAGGACCGAAGTTGGCGGTTGCATCCGACGGTTAGATTCGAAAACCACGGCCACGATCAAAACGAGGCACACTGAGTGGACGTCAAACTGGCAAATCGTGATAATGCCACGCCGCATTAGCCGGAAAGGCACGAAGCCCCGCAGAGGGACACGTGGTCCGCGCACCTTAGGCCTACTTTCGCCTGAGAGAAAGGTCTCAACGGCAAAAACTGGAATGAAATCCGCGGGTCAGTCAAAACTTCGCCATTTAAGCCCAACTTCGCCTGCACGACTCACCCACCTTTGGGAAGCAGGCAATTCGCCCAAAATCTAGAAACCAGCAAAGTAGTTTTACTTAGACCCGCGTCTCAGACGGCTAGGGGACAGAGTGGAAATCTTAGCACTAAGCCTAAGAGAAACTACTCGATAACTCATCATACTGAGGGGAATAGTATGGCTAGCCCGATTCAAACGGTAATCGGTAAAGGCAAATCAAACCCGTTGATAGCTGAGGGTTTGCTAAAAATCCTAATACACCTGGTCCAAAACTTCTTTATTCAAAGTATTCCAGACCCACGTAAGTCGGTTTTGGTCTGAAAACTTTGAAGGGGGTCTTGTAGA
>BQKN01065763.1:57934-71917 GCA_022839385.1 Asparagus kiusianus | reverse complement strand
GGTCGAACCGTCCAAGGGAAGCAGACTCAGCACGAGCACCGAGCGAACCATCCTGTAGCTACCTTAAAGTCCCCATGATTAAACAAGGAGGGCCTTCCCTCTGCTTCTGTTATAATTCAGATTGATTTAGTTTGTAATAAGCTTTCTTATCAATACAAACAAAATCCCCCATTCTCAGGAAAATCAGGAATTTACACCTACAAGAACCCTCTCTAAAGTTTTTAAAAGTTCGTGATTGACTAAAATGAATTTTTGAAATACTTCGGATCTTTATTTTGATTTTGGAGCTATTGATTCCTTGTCATAAAGGCGTTGTTCTCTACACCCACTTTGAAGACATCTTAGTTGAAGGGATTTGCCATGTAGAACCCGTGTGAGGATGAGCTTCAAAGAGAAACTGTAGTGACAGTACAAGCTACTCGTGAGCAAAAGCTCTCAAATGTCACATCACGGCTCACATCCATTCAGCTGATGGGCTCATAAACATTCATAGGATTTTTGGCAAACCCTCAGTCATCAATAAATTTGATAAGCCTTTACCGACTACCATTTGAGACGGGCTAGTATGTGGATTGTTTAAATCCGTTGCACATATAACGTTGTGTAAAAGAATGAACTCTCTTAGACTTAGTGCTATGATACCGAATACATAGACTTTGTTAATTTTACGGGAATGGACTACCCGACAATGCGTGTTAGGCATATGCTTTTTCTCTAATTAAGGATCAAGATAAAGTCTCTCATACGTGAAAGACATGGATTTTTGATGCTACGATGTTGAATACGTAGACTTTACCATTATTGCGGGAATAAGTCACCCAGTAACATATGATAGATGCAAACTTATCTCTAATTAGGGATCAAGATAAAGTCCCCAATACATGTAAGACATGGATTATGGTATTATTAATAACAACCTGCTATGATATTGAATACATAGGCTTTTGTTATTTTCATGGGGAAAGACTAACCGACGACGCGTGTTAGGCTTAGACTTATCTGTAATCAGGGATCGAGATAAAGTCTCCAATGCATGAAAGACATGGATTTAGAGATTATTAATTTAATAATAATCATTGGCTACGATATTGAATACGTAAGCTATGTCGCTATTTCTTCCTGTGTAATGTTTTTACTTAAAACACTGAAAGAAAGTTGGAAGTGCCAAATATGTAGTATTAACTTGGCATGAATTTTTACTTAGAGTGGAATTCAGAAATTTTCTTTACTATCACTAGGATAATTCCAGAAAATCTTTAATCTGTTAGGGATTATATAATAAAAACTTACTATTCTTATTAAAAAAGGATTAAAAAGTTTATTGGAGGGTTTGACTGTTAGAGGTGTGATATTAACCTAACATTATTTTATAGGCCTATCGCTCTATTGAAGAGAGTTGATAAGTTGATTTAATCGTCGGAGATGTGATGTTAACTTGACAAGTTTATAGACCTATCGCTCTATTGAAGAGAATCGATAAGTTGATTGTCAGAGGTTTTTTGGTAACGTGACAAGATTATGGACCTATCACTTTATTAAAGAAAGCCGATAAGTTAATTGTCAGAGGTGTAATGTTAACGTGATAAGATTATGGACTTATCGTTCTATTGAAGAGAGTTGATAAGTTGATTGTCAGAGGTGTAATGTTAACATGACGTCATCAGAGATATAGTATTAATATGTGAAAGGATTGGTTGTCAGATGTGTGTTATTTAGGGGTGGGCAAAAACCGAAAAAAACCGGTTCAACCGAAAAAACCGCCCAAAAAAACGGACCGGTTAACCGAACCGAATTAAATGGATGAGAAGAAGTCTCTAAATCGCCCGAACCGAATTAAATCGGTTTGGATCCGGTTTGAACCACTGAACCGCCCAAAAAAAACCGACCCGAATTCTGTTGGGCGGTTTAGAGACTAAACTTATACCTCAAAACTTCCTGTTATCATCCAATAGATTCAAACGACGCAAGGAGCAGTTTTAATCAATGAGTACAGCAATATCACAGAAAAATATCCTTGAGAACTAAGTAAAGATTCAAATCAATCCAGAAAATTTGTTATGCACATGATGCACTTACAAAAGATGCATATGCTACATTATATAAACAATATCATACAAAACATCACTCCCCCGTGTAATTAAATAAACTTAAACTTTAGTTAAAAAAATTCGCAGAAAAGATCTTTAGAATTACATAAGATTCAAATCAATCACAAAATGTGTTATGTACATGATACTGACAAGAGATAAGCATGCTGTATTATATGAACAACATCTTTAAAACATCAGTTCTTTGTGTAATTATATTAACTCAAAACTTTATTCTAAAGATGATAACCAGTGTAATAAAGCTTTGTTGGCGAGCTCAGGAACCTCATCATGAGGACAATGCCCAGCTTGCAAATTCACAACAGAAGTCTTTGGATAGAACTCTTTGCAAATTTAAAACTGAAACCGAACCGAACCGAACCGAATTTCGGTTAGGCCGAATATTCGGATGAAGGTGAAAAAATCTGGATCTGGATGAGAGTTTTGAGAATCTAAAAAATTCGGATTGGATGCGGATTAGGCTTAAAACCGAACCGAACCGAATATGCCCAGCCCTAGTGTTATTAACATGACAGAATTTGTTACGATCGGAGCAACTTTATAGACTTATCATCTTATTGAAGAAGATTGATAAGTGGATTGTCAGAGGTGTTTTGTTAACGTAACAAGATTATGGAACTATCGCTCTATTGAAGAGAGTCGATAAGTTGATTGTCAGAGGTATAATGTTAACGTGATAAGATTGTGGACCTATCGCTCTATTGAATAGAGTTGATAAGTTAATTACCAGAGGTGTAATATTAACATGACGTCATCATAGGTATAATATTAACGTGATGAAAGGATTGGTTGTCAGAGGTGTGATATTAACGTGACAGAATTTATTTCAATCGGAGCAACTTTATAAACTTATCATCCTATTGAAGAGGATTGATAAATGGATTGTCAGAGGTATTTTGTTAATGTGACAAGATTTTGGACCTATTGCTCTATTGAAGAGAGTTGATAAGTTGATTGTTAGAGGTGTAATGTTAACGTAACAATATTGTGGACCTATCATTCTTTTGAAGAGAGTCAATAAGTTAATTGTTATATGTATAATGTTAACATGACGTCATCAGATGTATAATATTAACGGGATGAAAGGATTAGTTTTTAGAGGTGTGATATTAACGTGACAAAATTTGTTATGATCGGAGCAACTTTATGGACTTATCATCCTATTAAAGAGGATTGATAAGTTGATTGGTTGTCAGAGGTTTGATGTTAAAGTGACAGGAATTTGCTATGATTGGAGCAACTTTACGGACTTATCATCTTATTAAAGAGAATTGATAAGTTGATTGGCTATCAGAGGTGTGATGTTAATGTGACAGGAATTTATACTTATGATTTGAACAAGATTTTAAAGACTTAGCGTCTTGTTGGGAAAGATTACGATTTGAGCAATTTTGAGGACCTATCATCCTATTGACAATGATTGATAAGTTAATTATCAGAGGTGTATTGTTAATGTGACAAAGTAGGAGTGACGCAAGCTAAATTCATACTCCGTGGGGATGTAAATCGTCAGAAGTGTCATGTTAACTCGACGATGTTTGTAGACCTGTCATCCTATTGAAGAGAATTGATAGGAAAATTCGTTACTCTTAGTCCAGTGGATTCCAACCAACCAGCCCCAGTCTTGATTAAGACTTAGCAGGGGAGGAATTTTACAATTAACAGTGGTGTTTTGTTGAACATGATAATTTAGAAGATTTGTTCCTCTTAATTCAAAAGATTCTAAGTAACCAACTCCAGTCTTGATTAAGACTTAGCAGAGGAAGAAAAAAAGGAGTAGACATGACGCATCGCCTTGTGGGCCACTATCCATCAAGTCGGAATAGAGACACATCACCTGGTAGGCCACTATCTAACGGATTTGGCTATTAAAGAAAACTGTTAACATGTTAGTTTTGATGGAGCCACCATCCTATTAAAGAGGATTGATAGGGGAATTTGGAAAAAATAAACTATCAGAGGTAATCATTAACATAATAGTTTTGGTGGACCCAACATCCTATTGAAGAGGATTGGTAGGGGAATTTGGAGAAAATGAACTATCAGAGGTAATCATTAATATGATAGTTTCGGTGGACCCGCCATCCTATTAAAGAGGATTGGCTTCAGTGGTCGCAGTATCTTCCCCTTCTGATTGGAAAGATTGGGTTTGGTCCTATTGTTTAGGTTGATCCTACTTACTTTGCTCTTCACGTTTGATCCTGACAATAATTTTTTAAGCCTGTTCACCTTGAGGAATTAGTTGCCTCTAGGAACGGTATTCTGCAACCCTTATTTGTGCTAGAAGGTTGGTCTGTAAGTTGTATCGATAGGTCTTCACTAGGGTAGACTGTGTCATACCTGACGAACATCGAAGAGCCATGCTTCGGAACCTCTTGACAAAGGCTTTGACGGGCTCCCTCTTCTTCTGCTTAGTGGCAAAAAGGGTATAGATGAAGACTTCCGTATCTTCTTCAAAGAATCTTGATAGGAAGAGTCTCTCTAGATCCATTCACTTTTGGATACATCCTACAGGCAGTTTCATGAACCATTCAAAGGCAACCCCTTGAGGTGCCAATGAACAAACAAGCTAGTATAGCATCATTCGATATCACATTCCTAGTCCGTGATTTGAAATGATAAATATGTTGGTTCGGTGATCCTATACCGTCAAAAGTTTATAGCGTCGTGATTTTGAACTTTGGAGGTTAAGGGGATGTATCCCATTTGGCAGATAGGGCCTAACAACTCCCTCATCTTGAAGCTTGGTTCTATTAGCAATAGCATTAAGACGAGCTTCCAATTCTTCTATTTTTACAGATTGGAGATTCTGCTTGTTCTCTCTTCCTTCATCAGAGGAAGATTTCAGGTTGTGGGCTTCTTGGTCAGAGGCAGCATCACCAACCATTTTCCCCTTCTCTTTACTTGTGTAAAGTTGGGATGGAGATGATCTTCCCTTCCTAGAAGATTCTTTCATGGGTGGTGAATCTGTTTGCTGAGATTTGGCCCTGTCTACAACGAATTGAGTAATCAGGATTTGGAGTTCATTGATGGCCTCATGCTGTGCTTTGATCATGGCTTGCTGTTCATCAAGTCTCTTCACGAGGATCTTCAGGATATTCTACCATATAAGCGAAGCTCTCGTATTCCACAAAAGAACTAGAGGACTGAGACTCTATGATGGTTGAGTGTTCATTATTAGAGTTAGTTCCTCTAGCCAATCTCCGATAATAAATAGGGGGTATGACTCCCTTTCGAGTCTGAGTGTGTTGATAGATTCCTTCAAATTCACTCAGGATCTCTTTGAATCTAGGAGACCGATTCATTTCTGATTTATTAGAACTAGGAATTGATGACTTCCCTCTACCAACCATGTTAGAAGTGGCTCTAAGGTATTCATCCTCTGAAGTCTCCTTCCTATGAGAATGTCATTGTTTATTGGGTAACGTGATGTTGGTTAATCGGTCAAACACCGCAAGCTTGGCTATATGTGAGCAGCATTGACATCCTAAGAGGACTGCAGAAATCAGCTGTTCACATTGGCATGAACGAACAACTTGTTACATCGGTCTTTCTCTTGATATGATTTCTCTCAAATCTGTTGCAAAGTTTCAAGAAGAATTACTCACTAATTGTGAGGTTTGAATTGGAACCCCCTACCTATGATTGGATGAGAATGGTTCCTAGTGAACATGGATCTTGTTGATATGCATTGAATCAGTAGACTTCTTATGTCCGTCCATTAATCTAGTCGCACTACGAATAACCCAGTACGGGGGTATTACTGTCCGATCAGCGAGCCAGGGGTCTAGGGGCGGCGCGTCCCTGGCTGGGGGTTGGGGGGGGGGGGGTAGACTACCCCTGGACGGGGTTCAGGGCAGCACCCCGAAGGTCCACAACATACATCAGATTCTGTATTGGGTTTTATTACTTAGGCCTAATTTTGTTTTTTGAAGTCCATCTCAGTCACCCTCCACATGACTTGACACATCGCGCAAGAAACACGAGGGTCGTGTTTAGTAACACAGGACTAAGGTCCGCATTTTGCTGATGAAACACACCTCTGATGGTTGCGTTCTAGTGGATCCATGTAGTCCAGAGACTTGTGTTTGGATTCTAGAATGCTCTCCTAAGAACTGCGTTCAGGCTGATTAATGCGGTCTGGAGACCTACGTTTTGGTTCTGGACCGCACTCCTGAGAGTTGCGTTTTGTTTGGGAAACGCGTCCCTGAGGACTGTATTTTGGTGTTGGAACGCGTTCCTGAGGACTGCGTTTTAATTTTGGAATGCTTCCTTGAGGGTTGAATTTTAGTTGGATAACACGAGGCTCGTATTTGGGCTCATCAACGTGAGGTTTGAGTTCTGAAGAAGAAATGCAGAGCTCTTATTAAGGCTCACAAATGCATAGCTCACGTGAGGATTGGTTCTCTTGGAGTTATGCCCATCGTCGGGATCTTCTCCTTCATCGAGTGATGTTCTTCTTAGCCTGTTTTAAGGCTTTTGCAACGTTGCTGTCTATGTTGATCAAGTTTGTCACCGCAATGAGCCTTTTGTGACCCGATACCCGTTGTTTTGGCACGGGTGTGGAACCTTCAACTCAGTTGATGAGTTTGGTAGCGGCTGAGCCTACTCCTTCAGAGGAGAGGCTGCCCGAGAGATCTGGTCCAAAGGAGAGGACTTCCTTTAGTACTTCGGTAGCAGTTGGAGCTTTAGTCTCCTTGGAAATTTTGCGGATCTTGAGCATAGCCTTGGGGCTAAGGGATTCGGAGGAGAGTAACTCCTCATACTTGACTTAATCAAACTCCACAACGAGAGTTTCAACCGTTGTTCCAACGAGCTTGACGTTGGATTGCGCCCTAACTTCTTCATCAGTGAAGCTAGTCCCCAGCGGAGCCGTCATCTTTTGTTTGGTAAAATAATTGAAAGAAGAAAATAGAAAAATGAATTTATATTATTCTCTCTAACAGACTTAGAAAAAGAATGAATTGCAATTCTCTCAATGCAAATTTCTCTCTAATAGACTTAGATAAAGAAATTACAATTTTTTTGATCGGTTTCCCAATTTATAAAAGAGAGAAGGATCGACGAGGACTCTTCCCTTTGTTTAACCTGGGTTCTTCTTGGTGTCGATAGAATGCCTCCCTCGATGTCTGTGTCGAGTTTGCTTTTCATTAACGATCCGAATGCTTCACCTCGTTGGAACACGTTATCTTCCTCTTGACTTGATATTGAGGAGAACTTGGGTGGCAAGTTTGAAAATAACTCTTAACGAGTTTAATAACTCAGTGTGAGTTTAAACTCTGTAAAAGTGTTGATTTGAGCTGAAAATTGGTTTATAAATCTTAACGAGTTAATGAACTCAGAACGAGTTGCAAACTCTATAAAAGAGTTGAATTGATTTAACTGAGAATCAAGGCTAAGAAATTTCTCCAAAGCTTCAGAATCTCCAAGGATGATCGCTCAAGATTGCCGAAGCTCCAAGATAACCGAAGATCTCCAAAAGCCTCTGTTAAAGCCCCTATTTTCAAGATCGCCTCCTTTCCCCAACTCCGATCCTCCTTTTTTTAGATCCAACGGTGAAACCTACTATTTATAGGGATTTAAGGAGTATAACTGCCCCTTTAAATCTCTCCTTAATGAGGGTTTATGGGGTGTAACCACCCCCATTAAGTGGAAGAACGATTTTGAAACCATTCAGGTTCTATTTGAACCAGTCAAACATGAAATTCGCATTCTGAAATGAATTCTGCATCTTGATCCTGGGACGTAGAGTTGGGCTCTGTGTATTGGGCTGAAAACGCACCAATGAGCTCTATGTTTGAATCTAGAACGCAACGATGAACCATGCATTTTGGCTAAAAACGCAGCAATGAGCTCTGCTTTTGGATATGGAACGTAGCGATGAACCATGCGTTTTGGGCTAAAAATGTAGCAATGAGATCGCTACATTTGGACCTGAAGAGATCGTTGACTTGTAATCTCTTTGGTCAGAGCATTGCAAAGATCGCCATTTTGTAATATCTCTTTGGTCAGAGCGTTGCAAAGATCGCCATTTTGTAATCTTCGCTCTAGCTCCTTAAAATGTGAGAATCATCAGATTATAATTCCTATTGCGAAGGCTATTGATCAGAGATTTCATCGGTTATCGTGACGGTCGTTGAATTGTAACTCTCATTGATCTACATGAAAATATTTAGATTGTAGCATTCGTATGTTATCTTGAAAGTTGTCTAATTGTAACTTTCATTGTCAAGTTGTTAATGTGGAAGTCGTCAGGTTGTAACTTCCATCATTGTGTTTAATAGGAATCAACTATCTGTAATGATTTTTAGATAGTCTACAATGATAGAAACAACCCAAATCCAAAATCTAATTATCCATGGTCTTGTTTTTATTGTCGGTAACCAAAAAAATCACATCATCAGCAATACTAACTTCAGCAAAGTTCTACTTTAGAGTTTTTCATACTCTTCTTGTTTCTTCTTGTTCTTTAACCTGTAACAATCAACCTTGACGTGTCCTTTCTTCTTACAATATTCGCAGGCCAGATTCCTATGCTTCAACTTATACTTATTACTTCTAAAGCCCCTTTCTTTCGATCATGAGCCATTAGCTTTATCACTACTTCCGCTTGTGCTTAACTCTTTGTCGATATTTTTTTATTCAACAAGTTCTTTTTGATGTCCTTAATATCAATAGAATCTTGACCATAAAGTATAATATCCCTAAAGTGTCTGTAGGAAGGCGGAAAAGAACACAATAATAATAGGTGTTGATCTTCATCATCGATCTTAACATCATTTTTTGAAGCAGGGAACATTTTGGATGCTGCACGGTCGACCGCGTGTGGTGCTACGGTCGATCGTGAATGTGCACGAATACATGAAAGTCTCTGGACTTTTTATGGTCGATCGCGAGTAGCGTGACGGTTAACTGCGAGCCCGTGTAGTGTATTTTTTGTTTCTATCGTTTGTCACAGTCAACCGTGACTGGCGCGACGGTCGACCGCGAGTCAGGTCTGGGCTTGCTTCGGTTTCCTGTATTGTTTGGGTTTCTTGTTTTATATAAATAGGAACACGATTTGTTTAGGGTTTATTGGATCATATTGATCACTTTTGGGGTAGCTTGAAGGAGAGTTTTGACCACAGAAAAGAGAGTTCTTTTCTGAGCAAATTGTTTGAGGGTTTTGTGAGAGATTTGAGAGTTTTTTTGAGAGGTTAGTTTAAGTGATCTTGTAATCTCTATTTTGTACTCTCTTTATCTATAGTGAAAACCCCTCACCTTCTTACCCATGGACGTAGGCAATTTGCCAAACCACGTTAAACTTTGTATTTGAGTTTGTGCCATTATTATTTGATTTGAGTTGCCTTCTTTCTCGGTGTTTGGTTTGGTTCCTCGGCACACAACAAGTGGCTTCTGCCACTCATAATAAGTGGTATCAGAGCTTGGGCTACGCTTGGGCTATTTGGAGGAGTAGATCACTTTGAAAGTTCGACTATGGCTTCATTTGGAGTTAAAGGTGGGATCCTTTTGATAAAAGTTCTATATTTTCTCAGTTTTGGATCTATTCTTCAGTTTGTTCCATATTGATTGTTGGTGTGTTGAGGAAGATGACTAGGAAAGAAGGTACTTGGGTGTTGAGGGTGATGCTTCTGGCGTGAAGACCATTCAAAATTTAAATATTCACTCTACGAAAATAGATATGGAGAAGTTTAATGGCACGAATAATTTTGGATTATGGAGATATGAGGTTTTGGATGTGCTGAACACGTAAAATTTGGAAGATACTTTGGAATTAGATGGAAAGTTAGATGATATTGATGAGAATGTTTGGAAAAAGATGGTCAGAACGACATGTGGTGTGATTAGGTCTTGTTTGACTCAAGATTTAAAGTATGATGTGATGAATGAGACTTCGGCTAAGAAGATTTGGGAGACCATTGAGAGTAAGTATATGACCAAGAGTGTGGAAAATCACTTGTATTTGAAGAGGAAACTTTATCCATTCCAATTGAAGAAGGGAACCTCCATTGGTGATCACATGAACCACTACACGAAATTTCTTGCGGATTTGGTTAATATGGATATTATGATAGAGGATGAAGACAAAGCTTTGTTATTATTGAGTTCCTAACCAGATGAGGAATATGAGACATTTGTTCTTACCCTAATTAATGGGAAAACATCCCTTTCGTATAGTAAGGTCATCGATGTACTTGTGATTTATCAGCTTCAAAAGAAAGATAAGGAGTCTACATGTGACACAATAACAGAGGCATTGATCGTAAGAGGAAAGAATCCAAACCGGAAGAATAAGAAGTCACAGTCTAGAGTAGAACATCTTACAGTTGGCAAAGATCAGTGTGCTTGGTGTAAAGAGACTGGTCATTGGAAGAAAAATTGTCCAAAGCTCAGTGTGATTGGATGAAGAATAAGCAGAAGGGAAAAGGGAAGCAATCATCATCAGAAGTGAACATCATTATATCGGATGGTAATCTTTCTAACTCATCTGTTTATTTTCTTTTTATCAATTCCACAGGTTGCTATTCGGAAGAATCTGAGTGGATGTTAGATAGTGGTGCAACCTATCATGTGTACCCTAGAAGGGAATGGTTCGCTAGTTTTGAGAAGCTGGAGAGTGGTGTGGTGTCATGGGTGACAACCGTGTATGTCAGATCCTTGGGATATGAAGAATTCGCATCAAGATGTATGATCGGATAGTTAGAGAGTTACATGGTGTGAGACATGTTTCTTCTTTGAGGAAGAAATTGATCTCGATTGGAGTTTTGGTTGGAGAGAGTTTTAGAGTTTGTATCGAGGACATGATTTTCGAGATTGTGGAAGACTCTCGTATTTTGATGAAGGGCGTCAGGAAGAATAATATGTACTATTTGATTTGAAATACGGTGATAGGTAGAGAGCTGACGATTTCTATTGATTCGACTAGACTGCGGTATTTGAGGCTTGGTCATTCTAGTATTGATTTGGAAAAAGATGCATCAACCTGCAATTTGAAGTCCAATGAATATTTTGATATGAACAAGAAGACCAAGGTAAAGTTTGACACCTCTATTCACTGCACGAAGGGTCTTTTCGATGGAGTTCACGTTGGCATTTGGGGGTCTTCCAAGGAGATATCATTGGGAGAATAGATATTTGGTTTCCTTTGTTGGTGGCTGTTCTAGGCATGCTTGGGTTGCAACCAAATCCTGATTGGATAAAGTCCTAGTAGTCTCCAATAGATTAAAGAAGTGTGAGATTAGTAGAAAGGTGAAGGTACTTCATTCTGATTTTGGTGGGAGGTACAAGAGGGACCTAATTATGCATTTGAGCCGAGCTCACGACATTTTGAGACACTTCGGTGAAAAGAAAATCTTAGGACAACGAGATGAGATGGCAGATTTGGTGAGCTATTCTTTACTGGAGGAGGACTAATGTTTGATGTCGAGCATTGATTCTGTATTGAGGCTTCGACATATTTTGGTCATCTTGGTCATAGGTTGTCAACTTCTACGATTGGAGGTAAACTTTATTTGATGTTTGGTCTGGTAGTGTCACTTCAGGTGAGGCTTCGATAGGGGAGCTAATTGACTCTCAGCAGGTAGAGAGTTTTGGATAGACCATAGATGTATCGCAGTGGGTGGAGAGTGATGCTACTCCATATTAGGTGGAGATTACTTCATATACTCCAGATCATACTGTATCATTTGGGATTCCAACTAAGGTAACACAGTTAGGAGATCATTTGGATTTCGGTACAGATGATGAGTTGGTTGATTCGAATGCAGCTGGTGGATATGATTTGGATATGACCATTAGTTCACCTCAGGTGGAGGTGTTTGATTTATTTCACTTTGGGGCCATTTGGAGAGCTATCAGCCACATATTTGTTGGTGAAAAGTTAAGAACTTTTCTATTTGATTGAGGGCCTTTGAAGGTCATTTGGAAAACTATGTGAATGCTTGATTTCTTGGGCAAAAGGATACATAAGCAGTCAGTTTTGATGCAGTCGATTTGATGGGTAGATACCGACGTTTGGAGTGTGTTCGTACTCTCATTTGGGTCTCGACTTGTTATGGATTGAGTCCGTTGTTGTGTTTTCGTTTTACCTCGGTTTTGGACATAACAAGTGATACATTTGGTTTTGTTGGTGTCGGCTCAGTTTTGGGAAGACTTCGCTGATGTGGAGAATTGTAGAATTGGCGACACAGCTACGAAGTTCGGATTTTTTGAAGGAGGGAACATTTTGGATGCTGCACGGTCAACCGCAAGTGGCGCTGCGGTCGATCGCGAACATGCACGAATACAGGAAAGTATCTGGACTTTTTGCGGTCGATCGCGAGTGGCGTGACGGTTGACCGCGAGACCCTGTAGTGCATTTTTTGTTTCTGTCATTTGTCACGGTCGACCGCGACTAGCGCGGCGGTCAACCGCGAGTCTGGTCTACGCCTGCTTTGGTTTCCTGCACTGTTTGGGTTTCCTGTTTTATATAAATAGGAACACGATTTGTTTAGGGTTTAATGGGTCATATTGATCACTTTTGGGGTAGCTTAAAGGAGAGTTTTGAGCACAAAAAAAGAGTTCTTTTCTAAGCAAATTGTTTGAGGGTTTTGTAAGGATTTGAGAGTTTTGTTTGAGAGGTTAGTTTGAGTGATCTTGTAATCTCTATTTTGTACTCTCTTTTTCTATAGTGAAACCCCTCCCATTCTTGCCCCGTGGACGTAGGAAATTTGCCGAACCATGTTAATCTTTGTGTTTGAGTTTGTGTCATTATTGTTTGATTTGAGTTACCTTCTTTCTCGATGTTTTGTTTGGTTCCTCGGCGCATGACAAGTGGCTTCCGCCGTTCACAACAATATCAGATATAGTATTTGAGTAACGTATAAGAATATTGTATATGTCTAAATCAGATTTACAGATTGGTAGGTATGATTATTCTTGGTGTGCAAGTCAAAGACTCTTTTCAGGACACCGTTGAACTTCTGGTGGTCCAATCACTCTTGTGAACTCATCTCTAACGTGGTATACATCAATTTTAACATAAAATGAACGAGGATAAATACTAATGTACTCAAATTATTGTGAGCATGCGTGCACGAATTCATTGGTTAGTACAGTAAAACCTCTTAATTATTTATTCATGCATTGACCGATCAACATATTGGTTCTGCAACTAATGATCTCATTAGTATTATTCAATAGCATTATTTTATTTTATTTTGACGAGGAACCTTGGTCAGCCCAGCTCAACACTCAGCCCCTTCGGGGCTGACACCCCTGATTTGAATCTCCCACCCCCCATGCTGATCGAGGGAAGCATCCCGAGTGAGAGAGTCGAACCGGACTGCGGCTCAGCTGGACCGACCAAGTAAAACCCCGGGTCTCCGTCCCCACCCTTAGACCAAGGGAGACCAGGTGAATGCGGCTACGGGGATTCGAACACACAATCAGCAGGGCGCAAAGTCCTAGGCGGTGAGTCCCACCCCATGGTGCTGCTAACCATGTGCCCCACCCGCGTGTTGTGCCTCGAGAAACCAAACCAATCGCCAAGAAAGATAAAGAACCAATCACAATCAACAGCACACACAATCCAACACCAATTTTACGTGGTTCGGCGAGATGCCTACGTCCACGGGGCAAGGAGGGGGGAGTTTTCACTATTAGAAATCAAGAGGAACAAACTAGGGTTACAAATCTCTCATAAACCCTCAACAATCAACTCTCAATCTCTCCAATTGCTCCTAGAATAGAAGCCCAAATAAAACTCTCTCAATCTGCTCAAATTCGTCCTTGCTCTTAACCCTAAAAAACACCCAAAGGTATTTATAGGAACCCAAAACGAAACGGGTCAGAAAAACCAACCCAACTCAAAACCGCAGCGTCGGGGGGGCCGGCC
>BQKN01065763.1:29302-44742 GCA_022839385.1 Asparagus kiusianus | reverse complement strand
AGGTGATATCGCTTCCGCGGCGGTGGGCGTGACTCTGCGCCCAACAAATAGTCAAGATATACAACAAGAATAATGGAAAATTATTAGTTCATGTGCTAAGTTTTAAAGTAGATGTCATTTTCTTTAAGATGCTTGTTAATTATTCTCTAATTGAGTTTGCTAATGAATTTGTAGACAGAATATCTTGAGCAGTACGTGTTGCCTAGCAAGCATGTCCCTTGATTGAAGAGTGGTAAAAATGATTGAAAACAGTTTAAGATATATAGTATTAAATAATTACTTTAATGGCCGTCCTTGCATCCATTCTTTAAAATAATTAGTTCAGTCGTTCTGAAACATATATACATATAATATGTGAGTGACATGTGTTCGTGTTGTTTGAAGACATACATAATTAGTATATATGTTAAAATACCCGTGATTCTCAAAATGATTAATTACAATCGCTTGATAACGTCAATGTGACCATCAATACATGCACCTAAGAGCAGTGAAGGAGCCAGAATGTTTTCATAAGGGGAGTAAAAATACACATCATACTATATATTAATAAAAAGGGAATCAAATTTGACAACGTATAGTTAATTTTCACAAATGTAAGTAGGTTGAAGAAGAACCTAAAATAAAAGTTTTAGAAAAACTTATTTTCATGAATACCTAAATAATTTCAACATATATGCGCCCATTGTTGAATCTAACATGCTTTAATTTTCTAAAGTTTACTTTTTAAAAATGTATAAATTATAGTTGGTTTTTCCACAATCACAAATTACAAACTATAATATTTATAAAGACCAGAAAAATTACAATACAGTATAAATTATTCCATTTAACCTATGTCAAGATATAATAAGAAGAAATAGGCAACTTTAACTATCATGTTCATAAATAATTGTAGAAGTATATGAAAATAAAAGTTCATTTCACATATCTACTTTTAATTTAACTTCATGAAATTAGAAGTACCCTATTTAAAAATCCCGTTACAAATTATAAAACCAGATGAAAAGACAAACCCTATTTCACAATTCTACTATTAAATGCACAAATACATGGAAATTGAGACCTCATTTCCCTATTATACTTCAAATGTAAATATTAAATAAAAATATGTGTATACAGTAGTATTTTCCGTTTTAGTCCCCCAAATCTTTATCTTTTAAGTGATATGAAATTAGTTCATATGGTTACAGGTGTTAGGATATGTGAAGCCTAACAATCAGACTCGCCCTTTACTTCAGATTGAAGAAGAAACAGGAGAAACATGATCGGCGACGATGAAATTCAAGCAAAACGATGAAGTATGCAATTTGACTGGATCGCGGTCGACCATACGATCGACCGCAAACGTGCACAGGCAGGTGCATTTGGTCAGAAGTTCATCGTGGTCGACCGCGCATGGCGCGACGGTCAACCACCAAAATTCCCGAGAGCAAACCCAGCAGCAAGCTTCTTCGCGGTCGACCGCGAGTGGCGCGACGGTCGACCCCCAAAAGTCCAAAGACTTTTCTGGATTTCGAGCAGCTGCGTGGTCGACCGCGTGTGGCGCAGCAGTCGACCGCGAGTCGGGTTTTGGCCCAGCTTGTTTTTGGATTTGTTTCCAATTCCTGTTTGTAATACCCTTATATCTATAAAAAGGTTGATTAGGGCATGATGTAATTAAGACGAAAATAGTAAACTTTTCTCCTGCGGCGGTCGTGGACATAGTTTCTCACATTGAGAAGCGAACCACGTAAATCTTGTGTGTTTGTGATTGATTGAATTTTCTCTCCTCTCTCCCAAATCTCTATTTTCAAATCGCATCAGGGGGGTTGTGAATCCCCAACAAGTGGTATTAGAGCGATCAGGTTCGGTGCGGGCGATTTGAGGTCAGAGACATGGGATCTGAGAAGGAGACATCCAAGATTGAGAAGTTTGATGGAACAAACTTCGGGTTCTGGAAGATGCAGATGGAAGATTACCTCTATCAGAAGGATTTATACCTACCATTGGAAGAGAAGCCAGCGGATGTGAAGGATGCGGAGTGGAAGCTATTGGATCAAAAGACCCTTGGAGCGATCAGGTTGACCTTGTCAAAATCAGTAGCGTTCAACATCAAGAATCAGAATACGACGGCGGATCTTATGGCGGCGTTGTCCAGTATGTATGAGCAACCCTCTGCGGCGAATAAGGTACATCTCATTAAAAAGTTGTTTAATTTGAGGATGTCCGAGAGCCAGAAATTCAAGGAACACCTGAACGAGTTTAATGAGATTACGAATCAACTAAACTCGGTCAATATTCAATTTGATGATGAAATCCAAGCCCTCTTGATACTTGGTCAATTACCTGACAGTTGGAAGGGTACCGTTATTTCAATTAGCAGATCATGTGGCAAATCAAAACTAAAATTTTTAGAAGTGGTGGACATGGTTATGACTGAGGAGATTAGAAGGCAAGAGGAAGGAATTTCTAATTCTGGGTCAGCGTTAAATTTTGAGAGCAGAGGCAGAAACAGAAACAGAAATAGAGGGAATAGCCGAGGAAGACCTAACTCGAGGAACAGAAGGTCAAAGTCCAGAAATCACAAGAGCAAGAAAGATATTGACTGCTGGAATTGTGGCAAGTTTGGCCACTATGAGAATCAGTGCCGAGAACCCAAGAAGGACAAGGAGAACAAGACTGAAGTGAACGTGGCCTCAGGAGAATCAGATGATGCCCTAATCTGTTCGATGGAGAACAAGACTGAGTCGTGGGTGCTGGATTCAGGAGCTTCGTTTCATGCTACCTCAAATAGAGATTTATTTGAAAGCTATGTTTCAGGAAACCTAGGAAAAGTCTATCTTAATGATGATCAGCCCTATGATATTGTTGGCAAAGGAGTCGTGCAGATCAAACTCAATGGGTCTATATGGAAGCTGAGTGATGTGAGACATGTTCCTAATTTGAGGAAGAATCTGATTTTCATAGGACAATTGACGAAAGAGGGATATGTATCAACCTTCGCATGTGATACGTGAAAGGTTACAAAGGGATCCATGGTTGTAGCCCATGGTACGAAGACTGGGTCTCTTTACATGACAATAGATGCACGTGGTTCTATTGCTGTGGCTGAAAGTAAGGAAGACCCAAATTTGTGGCACCAAAGGCTTGGTCACATGAGTAGCAAAGGCCTGAAGGTTATGCAGTCGAATGGGAAGTTATCAGGATTGAGATCGGCTGATATTGACTTATGTGAAAGCTATATTCTTGGGAAACAAAAGAGAATAAGCTTTAAAAGGGTTGGCAGAACTCCTAAAGAAGAGAAGCTTGAGCTAGTTCACACAGATGTGTGGGGTCCAGCATCGGTACAATCCACTGGTGGAAGGTTATATTTTGTGACCTTTATAGATGATCATTCGAGAAAGACTTGGGTCTACTTCATGAAACACAAATCAGAAGTGTTTGAAGTCTTCAAGAGGTGGAAGGCTATGGTAGAGAACGAAACCGGTTTGAAGATCAAGAAGCTTCGTTCCGACAATGACGGTGAATATAAAGATTCTGAGTTCAAGAAGTTCTGTTATGACAGTGGCATCAGGTTGCAGAGGACAGTGCCAGGTACACCCCAGCAGAATGGCATAGCAGAACGGATGAACAGAATGTTAACTGAGAGAGCCAGAAGTATGCGTCTACAAGCAGGTCTTTCAAAGTAATTCTGGGCAGAAGCAGTCAACACAGCTGCCTACTTGATCAACCGGAGACCATCAGTGCCTTTGGAGCACAAAATACCCGAAGAAGTATGCAGTGGAAAGTAGGTAAACCTTTCTCACCTAAGAGTATTTGGATGTGTTTCATATGTTCATCTGAGTGATCATGCAAGAAACAAACTTGATCCTAAATCATTGAAATGTTTCTTTATTAGCTATGGCGATGATGAGTTTGGCTACAAGTTCTGGGATGAGCAGAACAAGAAAATCATCAGAAGCAGAGATGTGGTCTTTAATGAAACAGTCCTCTACAAAGATCGTGATGTCGTTCAGCTCACTAGTTCGGTGTAGTGTGAGTCCACATACTTCGAGTCAGATGCTACCTCAGATGGAGACAATCCCGAAGCCAGTTCTGATGAAGAAGAAGCAGAAGAAGAGTTGATGGATGAGACTACCTCAGAGGGGACAAATGAAGATGGAGAGCCAGTTTTGCCCGTTAGAGAGTTGAGGCAGTCAGCAAGAGTCCCCAAGCCCAATCCGAAGTATCCATCACTACAGCCTAGAGATCATCTGAACTACCTATTACTGAGTGATAGTGGAGAGACAGAAAACTATGATGAGGCACTTCGAGTGGATGATGAGAGCAAGTGGGAGCTTGCTATGAAAGATGAAATAAAATCCTTGAACACCAACAAGACATAGGAACTTGCGAGCCTACCAGCGGGGAAGAAGGCCTTGAGCAACAAATGGGTGTACAGAATCAGGAGGAACATGATGGTTCCAAGAGATACAAGGCTAGATTGATGGTTAAAGGATTTCAGCAGAGAGAATGAGTTGATTACACAGAGATCTTCTCTCCTGTAGTCAAACTGACTACCATCAGAACAGTCCTGAGTATTGTTGTAGCTGAAGATCTACATCTCGAACAGCTAGATGTAAAGATAGTTTTCCTCCATGGTGACCTAGAGGAAGAGATATATATGCAGCAACCAGAGGGGTTCACTCAGAAGGGCAAGGAGAAGATGGTATGCAGATTGAAGAAGAGCTTGTACGGCCTGAAACAAGCTCCAAGGCAATGGTACAAAAAGTTTGATAGATTTATGCACAGGAATGGGTACTCCAGGTGTAATGATGATCACTGTTACTTTGTCAAAGAGTTTGACAACAGTTACATTATCCTGCTTTTATATGTCGATGACATGCTTGTAACTAGTTCAGACATGAGAGAGATTAAGAAGCTGAAGAAACAGTTGTCGAGTGAGTTCGACATGAAAGATTTAGGCACAGCGAAGCAGATATTAAGGATGAAGATCAGTAGAGACAAGCTCTTGGGCACACTGCGGCTATCTCAGGCCGAGTACATTAGGCGAGTGCTTGAGAGATTCAGGATGAGTGGTGCTAAGGCCGTTAGCACACCGTTAGCTAACCATTTAAAATTGACTAAGGAGCAGTGCCCTGAGACTGATAAAGAGAAAGACTACATGGCTAAGGTTCTATATGCTTCAGCCATTGGAAGCCTTATGTACGTCATGGTATGCACGAGACCTGACATTGCCCATACAGTGGGAGCTGTGAGCAGATTCATATCAAATCCAGGAGAGCAGTACTGGGAATCAGTAAAGTGGATTCTGAGGTACTTACGAGGTATAATAGAAGATTGTTTATGCTTTAAGAGAGGCAAGTTAGTTCTGCAGGGTTTTGTTGATGCAGACTATGCTGGTGAGATAGATCAAAGAAGGAGCACTATAGGATACGTGTTCACTTTGGGCTCTACAGCTATTAGTTGGGTTTCTCAGTTACAGAAGATCGTTGCTTTATCAACGACAGAGGCTGAATATGTTGCTATGACAGAGGCAAGCAAGGAGATGATATGGTTGTTGGGACAGAAAAGTAAGAAGAGTGTCTTACATTGCGATAGCCAGAACGTAATTCATTTGGCAAAGAACCCAGCTTTCCATGCAAGGACCAAACACATTCAGGTCCGCTACCACTTCATAAGATCAATGTTGGACGAAGATATGTTGGAACTTGTGAAGATTCAAGGAAGCAAGAACCCGGCCGATATGCTTACTAAGGTTGTCACTACAGAGAAACTGAAGTTGTGTTCAACTTCAGTTGGCCTCATTACTTAATGATATGGAGGTTGTCGCCGTAGAGAGAAATGATAGACATCGATAGTTATTCTCCAAGTGGGAGATTGTTAGGATATGTGAAGCCTAACTATCAGACTCGCCCTTTACTTCAGATTGAAGAAGAAACAGGAGAAACATGATTGGCGACAACGAAATTCAAGCAAAACGACGAAGTATGCAATTTGACTGGATCACAGTCGACCATGCGGTCGACCACAAACGTGCACAGGCAGGTGCATTTGGTCAGAAGTTCATCATGGTCGACCGCGCATGGCGCGACGGTCGACCGCCAAAATTCCCGAGAGCAAACCCAGCAGCAAGCTTCGTCGCGGTCGACCACGAGTGGCACGGCGGTCGACCGCCAAAAGTCCAGAGACTTTCCTAGATTTGGAGTAGCTGCGCGGTCGACCGCGTGTGGCGCAGCGGTCGACCGCGAGTCGGGTTTTGGCCCAGCTTGTTTTTAGATATGTTTCCTATTCCTGTTTGTAATACCCTTATATCTATAAAAGGGTTGATTAGGTCATGATGTAATTAAGATGAAAATATTGAAATTTTCTCCTGCGGCGGTTGTGGACGTAGTTTCTCACATTAAGAAGCAAACCACGTAAATCTTGTGTGTTTGTGATTGATTGAATTTTCTCTCCTCTCTCCCAAATCTCTATTTTCAAATCGCATCAGGGGGGTTGTGAATCCCCAACAAGAGGTGTGAGAAGGTAAAGCATGTGGGGGCCACCGTTGCAATTGAGAACGTTTCACGTGTAAAAAGAAGCCGCGTGAAGAGGTAGAGCCCACAAACCGAGTGAGGAGATACAACGTCACGTGAAGAGATCACATTCATGAGACATGTGATTGTGGGGGCCATGACCAAGAGCTAGATAAAGCCCACCCGATAAATCCCTGTACCCGCCGCTATATATATTTCTTTGTGCGATGACTTAGATTGGAGTGAAAAAAGGAAAAGAACGGGGGGAGCATATAGCTTTGGCGGCTGAAAAGAAAAACGGCAGAGGCTTAGGCTGTTGTTGAGAGATAAAAAGTTTTTGGAGGCTGGCTTTTTTTGAGAAGAAAAGCAGGGAGCCTATTTTGAGGGTTTAATTTGCGAGAGTTGTGTGATTGTAAACCATATTTGTATTCTTTTTCTCTCTAATAGTAGATCTCCCCCCTCCTTGTCCCGTGAACGTAGGCTATTTGTCGTACCAACGTTAAAATTGATTACTCGTGTTGTGATTTCTAATAGAGAGTTTAGGTTCCCTCGACAAGTCAGTCCTAAAACTGATGAAAGGAAGAGCTGATATCCCACTTTGTTGAGATATTTTGCTTTCGGTTCTTGTTTCCTTTGTGAAACAGTGATTTAGTTGAGATCTACTCTCTTGTCGTGCACCAGAGGTGCTGCCGAAATTTCCGCTGCGCACAACAAGAGGTTGGTTAAAATTTAAGGAATATTTCGTCATCTTTGGGTGCAATAGCAATTACTCCCATTTGCATTAGAATCCAAAAACGCCTCAATGGACCACAAATTGGGAAATGATTACGCAATATTTTACTCAAATACCAATTTGAATTAGATTTTGACAGATTTTGGTGCTGATTTTGGTTGATTTGGTAAATTGGTATATACCTATCCCCGGTTAGCTGCTATCTAAGCGTGATTAACAGTTTGGATGGTCGATGTGACAAAAAGACTAATTTCAAATACTTTAGAATTTTGCGGGATTAATCTGAAATATGAAGATTTGGGGGACTAATTTCAGATATGAAAAATTTGATGGGCTAATTTTAAATAAGAAAGATATGGGGGATAATATGGCAAAAATCCATATAGACATAGACATAATAGCTTTGTTTGGTAAAAGCTGCGGGGGCCATAATCACCCTCTACCACCGGCGCCGCCATTGCCTAAAAGAATTTGGTCAGAACTCGTTAAAATTGAAAGATATATAAGAATGATTAAATTAGTAGAGGAAATAGCTTTTCATCTTTATGGATGTTTGGGAGAAGAAGGTTATACATCAATAGTATGTAGCTGAAATGAAAAGTTGGCATCCTTCTCTTGTAAAGATATTTTTGATTTTATTAAAGAACAGGGTACATCCCTTGTTTTTCTTAAAAGAAAAAAAAACTCTTTAATAGAATTGAACGCAAGAGTATCATTTATATATGTAGCTGATCACCTCAAAATTTTGAAATAAAAGATTTAGTTGTATCGTTACTGTATTGAAATATCACCAATTAACTCTGAATTGCTAGCTAGTATTGCAAATGATCATTAGTTAGACCTTCATGTAGGATTCAGGATTCTTATGTGATTAGAACAGTAGTATATATATTATGAAATTAAGTGAAATGAAAAGTATAGCTACGAGGCTTGTGAAGAGAATACGGGAAAATTGACAGAAAACAACTTTAGACTTCCAGTGGTCGACCGCAAGTGGCGTGGCGATCGACCGCAAACATGCACGCAAACTAGAAAAGTCTCTGGACTTTTTGCGGTTGACCGCGAGTGGCGCGATGGTCGACCGGCCAAACCCTGTAGTGATATTAAGTTTCTGTCGATGGATCCGGTCGACCGCACGTGGCTCTGCTTGAGAGATTTGGTTTAGGGATTGTGTGAGTGATTTTGTGAGTTTGTAACCTCTTTGTACTCTCCTTGATTTAGTGGAGTCTCTCATCCTCTCCCTGTGGACGTAGGCAAATTGCCGAACCATGTATATCTTTGTGTTTGGTTTGATTTGTCATATTTGGATTAAATTGTGCTCGTGTGTGGTTGGTTCTCTTCTCTCGTGATCACAAATTCGTTCGGTGTGCGAGCAAGCTTCCGTGTAGGCGCGCAACAGCTTGAATATATAGATCTATCAATTGAAACTTTTGGATAAGATTACATCTAGACTGTTCAAGTGAACCAATTTCCAAATGATGCTTTCAAATCTATCTTGCCATCATCAACCCACTGAGACGAGTATCGGACTATTGCCCTTTGAACGTGATGCAACGCAAGCACTCAAAAATCAAACTGAGGATGTAGAACTAATGAGAGGCTAAAAGCTGGTGAACAGAGTTCTTATGAGCTTAACTTGTCCCCATTATGTGCCTTATTTCAGCCACAAGATTGATCCGTACAGAACCTCATTGATGTCCATTCATTGGGTGGGGGACCAGTGTATATAAACGGACTTGGAATCTATTATATGCATCAGAGGTGAGAAGGATCAGTAGTGATTATGATTGTGATGCGGAGGCAGTTGTCGATACTTTATGGGAGAAATATGATCGTGCAAGGAGCGGATATAAAAAAAAAGAAAAAGATAAGTTTTGATAGAAATTCAATGTGAAACTTTGGATGGCAATATCTTTTAACTCAATGCATAGAATTCTTATTATAATATATTTCGGAAAAGCATTGGAAGTCATCCGCGTTTACAGTTCAAAATTTTCGAGGTCAAAAGAATTCGTCTTTAGACTTAGGCTACACATTGAAGGCTTTTAGTTTTTGTTTTTGCTATTAGCTCTTTATTTGTTTGGAGGATACTTTCATAATTTGTAGTCGTTATTTGTACCCTATATAAGGGCTTAGAGTTTATGTTTAGATCAGTTTTGATTAATATATTTCTATAGGTTTTCTATCCCTAGGGTTTCAGTGTCGTCTTTACTCATACGAGAACAAGTTAATACCTTTCAACTTAACTCATATATATAAATTAGGAATGTGTGCTATACATTGTTGGTCTCGGGTGTGGAGACCCAAACCTGAAATCAAACAATCGAAGAAAAACAGGAAAAACGTGGGTCGGTCAACTGACGGACCTAGTCCGGTTGACTGCGACACCTGCACGAAAACAAGCAGAAATCAAAGCTCTGGTCGGCTGACCGAGGTCCGTGATCCGGTCCACCGAAAATATGCACCAAATCCCTGCAAAAATTGACATTCTGGCCGGTTGACCGAAGCACATGGCCCGGTCGATCGGAAACAGGATTTCCAATTTCCTAAACTGTTTGGGAAACTGTTTTGGGCTAGGATCCTATATATACCTAAACGATTTTGGGGTTATGTTAACACGTGAAAAAGAGGGTTTTGAGAGGATTCTTTCAGAGAGATCTCAGAGAGATAAAAACCTATTTGTGGGCATTGTAAGATTCTTCAAATTAATCAAAGGATTGTGTGGTGTGGCTCTCGAGGACGTAGGCACGTTGCCGAACCTCATTAAATATGGTGTGTTCCTTCTTGTTTATCTTTTCTGTAATTTTTTTTATTTGCAGTGATTTTCCTACTTGCTAAACTCTTAGTAGAAGACCTGGAAGGGCACGAGTTCGATTGATTGTTTCGAATCTCCCAACAACTGGTATCAAAGCTTCGTTCAGGAGATTTGTGTGAGAGCCATGGTAGAGGAAAAAAAATTGAAGATTGAGAAGTTTGACGGGTTAGACTTTGCCTACTGAAAGTTATAGATGGAGGACTATCTATACCAGAAGGAACTTTATCGTTTGTTGATGGGCAAGGCTAAGGGAAAGAAGAAAGAGGAATCAGACAAGGACTGAGAAATATTAGATTGAAAGGCTCTAGGGTAGATCCGATTGTCGCTCGCCAAATCACTCACCCATAATATATTGAAGGAGAAGACGACGGTGGGGCTGATGGAAGCGGTCGCGAAGATGTACGAGCAACCGTCAGTCGCAAATAAGGTGCATCTTGTCAAAACGCTCCTCAACCTTATGATGGCAGAAGGACGCTCCTTCACGATGCACCTCAGCGAGTTCAACATGATTATTGATCAACTTATCTCAGTGGGCATCACGTTTAATGACGAAGTACAGGCCCTATTGATTCTATCATAGTTGTTGGATAGTTAGGTATGTTGCATGACGCAATCAGCAACTCGGCGGGGAAGGAGAAGTTGAAGCTCAGCGAGGTTGTTAGCATGATTCTATCTAGGAGGTTAGAAAGAAATCATCTGAATCAGAAGGTTTAGGTTCAGCTGTAAATTTCGAGCAGAGAGGCCGAAACCAGAAGAAGGGTAACCAGAATAGGAATCAGTCGAAGTCAAAGAAGAAGAGGTTGAACTCAAAGGTTAAGCCTATCAAAGGGAAGTATTAGAATTGTGGCTAGGAAGGCCATATGTCTTCAGTCTGTAAAGCACAAAAGAAGGATGCCAATGAGCAGGAGGCTCATATCGTGCAAGATGCCTTAATCCTTGCTATGGACAGTGATTCTGATTCATGGATAATTAATTTAGGAGCCTCTTTCCACGCTACTGCTAATAGGAAGCTTCGTCAAAACTATGTAGCAGGGGACTTTGGGAAAGTATACTTAGGGGACAACAAGCCTTGTAGTATTGTTGGAAAATGCGACTTGCAGATTCAGATGAAGGGCTGCAAGTAGAATCTGAAGAACGTCAGACACATACCAAAGCCGAAGAGGAATTTTTTTTGGTAGGCTAGCTTGGAGCAGAAGGCTATATTTCAAAATTCACTGGAGATTCGTGAAAAATCTCCAACGATGCTATGGTGGTTGCCTGTAGTAACAAAACATAAACTCTCTACCTCACTTAACATGCGAGTGACACCCTCGTTACAGCTGGGAAGGATAATACAGATCTGTGGTATAATAGGCTGGGACACATGAGTGAGAAGGGTATGAAGATTCTACACTCATAAGGAAAGCTAACCGGTATTAATTCAGTGAAAGTTGGTGTTTGTGAAGACTGCATCTATGGGAAGCAGAAGAGGGTCAGCTTTCAGAAGGGTGGAAGACCACCTAAAGCTCAGAACCTAGAGCTTGTTCATACAGATATATGGGTTTCAGCTAGTGTGTCTTCTCTTAGCGGTTTGGCATACTATGTAACCTTTATCGATGATCACTCAAGGAAGGTGTGAGTATACTTGATGATGCACAAGTCAAAGGTGTCCGGGGTCTTCAAAAAGTGGAAAGTCATGGTGGAGAATGAGACAGATCTGAGGGTGAAGTATCTGAGATCAGACAATGGTGGAGAATACGAGCTGGAGGAGTTTAAGAGGTTCTGTGCTTTAAATGAGATTCGTTTGGAGAGGACTACACCAGGGATGCCACAACAGAACGACATTGCAAAAAGGATGAGGAGGATATTGTCGAAGTGTGCGAGGAGCATGCGTCTATATGCAGGTATACCCAAGATATTTTGGGCGGACGCGATGCATACAACATCTTACTTAATTAATCATGGTCCATCAGTTTTATTGGATTTTGGGATTCCAGAAGAGGTTTAGAGTGGCAAGAAGGTTAATCTCTCATACTTGCGAGTATTTGGCTGCATAGTATATGTTTATATTAGTGACCATGTCATGGACAAGCTAGAAGCTAAGTCACAAAAGTGTACATTCATTGGATATGACATTGATGAGTTCGGTATCGTCTGTGGGATGAGAATAAAAAGAAGATCATCAGGAGCAGAGATGTGATATTCAATGAGGAGGTGATGTATAAGGACATAGATAATGCCAAGAATAGCCAAAGCAGTGGGAGCAGCACTACGGATGCATGTGGATCCGAGTACATGGATTTGGAGGAACTTCCAGATGAGGGCGACAACGTCAGCTCTGACTGAAGTGTGGAGGAGACTCCAGGTACAGAGACGACTACCCACGGTGAGGAGCTTAGGAGGTCATCTAGGATACCCAAACCAAATCCCAGATATCTCTCTTCACTTGATTATTTACTTTTTACAGATAGCGATGAACCAAAGTGCTATGAGAAGGCTATGCAAGTTAGTGAATCTCAATAGTGAGAGCATGTCATGTAAGAAGAGATGAATTTTCTACATACTAATGAGACATGAGAGTTAGCCCAGCTACCCGCATAGAAGAAAGTCTTACATAACAAATGGGTCTATCGGGTCAAGCAGGACAGTGATGGAAGCAAAAGGTACAATGCCAGGTTAGTCGTGAAGGGGTTCCAATAGTGGGAATGAGTGGATTATACAGAGATATTTTCCCCCGTTGTGAAGCTTATAACCATCAGAGTGGTGTTAAGCTTAGTAGCTGCAGAAAATCTCTACCTTGAGCAGTTAGATGTGAAGACTACCTTTCTTCATGGTGACTTGGATGAAAAAATCTATATGAAGCAACATGTTAGCTTCATTGAAGAAGGAAAGGAAGAGATAGTTAAAAGCTCAAGAAGAGCTTGTACGGATTGAAACATGCTTTGAGACAGTGGTACAAGAAGTTCAATAAGTTCATGCAGAGTAATGACTATAGGAGATACAATTAAGATCACTGTTGCTGCTTCAAGAGGTTCGAGTCCAGCTATATCATGTTATTATTGTATGTTGATGACATGTTAGTTGTAGGATCGTGTTTAGAGGAGATAAACAAATTAAAGAAGCAGTTGGCGAAGGAGTTTGCTATTAAGGATATGGGTGTAGTGAAGCAAATTCTTAGGATGCAAATCAGTAGAGATGAAGCTAAAGAAACGTTAAAGTTGAGTCAAGCTGAATACATTGAGAATGTACTTCAGAGGTTTAACATGGAAAATGCTAAGCCCATCGGCATACCCCTTGGAAGTCAATTCAAGTTATCTAAGGAGCAATCACCTAAGAAAAATATGGAGAAGGAGCACATGAGCATAGTGTCATATTCATCAGTCATTGGTAGTCTTATGTACGCGATAGTTTACACGAGGCCGGATATCGCCTATGTAGTGGGAGTTGTGAACAGGTTTGTAAGCAATCCAGGGAAGCAACATTGGGAGATCATGAAGTGGATATTATGTTACTGGAGAGGGACTGCAGATATACCATTATGTTTCCGGAGGAAGGAGTTGGTACTGCGGGATACATGGATGCAGATTTCGTCGGTGATCATGATACGAGGCGAAGCACTACGGGGTACGTTTATACCTTAGCGTTGACAGCAGTGAGCTGGTCTCACGTCTGCAAAAGATAGTAACATTATCCACAACTGAGGCAGAGTTTGTCGCAGTGACTGAAGCCAGCAAGGAGATGATTTGGTTGACCGGGTGCCTGAAAGAGTTAGGTTTGAAGCAGGGGAACGACGTTCGTTATTGTGATAGCCAGAGTGCTATACACCTTGCTAAGAATCTAGTATATCATGTCAAAACGAAGAACATCGACGTACGATACTACTTCACACGCTCGTAGATTAAGGATGACAAGTTACGATTGGAGAAGATTTTGATGAGCCAAAATCATGCGGATATGTTGACGAAAACAGTGACTATCGACAAACTGTAGTTGTCCACAACTTCAGTTGGCCTTCACACGTAGGAGTCGAAGGTGGAGCCATACTAGGAGGATCGGTGAGATCGCCGAGATGATGATGATTGAAGAATGGATTTATTCGGGGAGGAGAAGATGCTTGCAAAGATGGCAGGAGTTCGAGAAGTGGGAGATTGTTGGTCTCAGGTGTGGAGACCCAAACCTGAAATCAAACAATCGAATAAAATAAGAAAAACGTGGGTCGGTCGACCGACAAACCTGGTCCTGTCGACCGCGCCGCCTGCAGGAAAACATGCAGAAATCAAAGCTCTGGTTGGTCGACCGAGGGCCTTGATTCGGTCGACTAAAAACATGCACCAAAACCCTGCAGAAATTGATATTCTAACCGGTCGACCGAATCACATGGCCCGGTCGTCCAGAAACGGGATTTCCAGTATCCTAAACTGTTTGGGAAACTATTTTGGGCTTGGATTCTATATATACCTAAACGATTTTAGGGTTATGTTAACACATGAAAAAGAGGGTTTTTAGAGGATTTTTTTAGAGAGATCTCAGAGAGATAAAAACCTATTTGTGGTCATTTTAATCTTCTTCAAATTAATTAAAGAATTATGCGATGTGATTCCCGAGAACGTAAGCACGTTGCCGAACCTCGTTAAATCTGGTGTGTTCCTTCTTGTTTATCTTTCTTGTAATTTTTCCTTTTATTTACGGTGATTTTCCTACTTGCTAAACTCTTAGTGGAAGATCCGGAAGGGCTCGGGTTCGACTGATTGTTTCGAATCCCCCAACATGCATGACAGTATTGAGCGATAGATTTGTAATAAGTCATAATTATTTACTAGATAGTCAATAGTTATGATCAAAGTAGTGATCTTTCCACTACTTTTATAAAATTGAGGATTCGAGTTCATATATATTACATCAAGTGTGGTATTGCTTGAGGAAGTTATCCAAGATTCACTTTCTCTTACGAGGATGAAATATCTTTACTTCTCGCAATGTTCGAAGCATACGTGTCATAGCCAGTCTAGTTAGGCTTCGAAGACGTGTAAAGAGGGATGAACTGGACTAATATATACTTGGGCCTACTTCTCTCAAATGAATTCTCTCTGTGTCTTGATTTAGAGACATATTTAGTCGTATGAACAAACCCCCTTTTTATCTAAGACTAAATTTGTTCACATCTTACGCCTTTGCTTAGACCAAATCCACACCTAAAATAAATAGACGTGAGACATTTCTTGCAAGTTTCCATCTTGACTTGACGCTACATGTAGGGCTGTCCACAAAGTCCGGGTCGGGACCAGGCCGGAACCCGGGCCAGACCTAGGTTCGGACCGGCTCAATAGAGTCTGGGCCGGGCCCTGCCCCAGTAAGGAAAAGTAACTTTTTTATTTTTATTTTTTTTAAATTTTTTATATGTGAAATATATATA
>BQKN01065763.1:0-24302 GCA_022839385.1 Asparagus kiusianus | reverse complement strand
AATTTGTTTATATAATTTCTATAAGTATTTACAATTTGTTTATGTATAATATATTTATATGTGTGTGTGTATATATATACATATACATATATTGAATTACATGAAGGTTTTGGGCTACTTAGTCTGGTGATAAAATTTAGGAGTTTGGAGAGGAGGTTAGTGGTTCAAATCCCTAGCCATAACATATATATTTATATGTCTTTGATTGGTCCTTGGGCTCGTAGGCTCTTTGAATTCTACAATTATTTTTAATTTTTTTTGTTTCTATAAATTCTATAATGATTTTATATCATTTTAATTTCTATACTTTTTTATATTTATAAATTACATAATTATAATTAATTAATAATATAGTTTTATATTAACATTATGTTTATTTTTTGGTTTGCATTCTTAAAAAATTTTAAAAAGGTAAAACATTTTAAAAAAACAAATAAAACCCGGGCCGGCCCGGAGGCCAACCCGCTTAGGCCCGAGCCCGGCCCAGGGCAACCAGACCCGGGTCCGGGCTCCAGTTTTGTCCGGCCCGGGCCCGGTTTTCCCGGCTGGGCTGGGTCAGGCCGGCCCGGATGGACAGCCCTAGCTACATGTAATGTCGTGCTCTATGGTAAGCCCTACTTCCTGCAACAAAATCTTAGAGTAAATACATCATTTAAAGGCTTATTTAGCCAAGAATTTTGGTACCAACTCTTGGGTTATAAAGATTCTGAAGAGAGATGGACTACACTAATCTAGATTAGTGCCCAACTCCCTCTCAAAAGAATTAATCACCTTTGATCATGGATCTATACATATTTAGTCTTATGTCCATCCAATTGTTTTTTCGGCATGAGACTAAAATTCATCTGATGTCCATTTTGAGTTCTGCAAAATGGAATCAGAACTATCTGAAAAAAGGAAGCTGTTATGAGAAAGAAAGCTATAGTAAAGCAAAGTTTTAATAAATACTGAAAGTATTATATCTAACACTCGTCATAAACATCTATGATCATAAGGACTGCTATGTAGAAAGGACATAAACACTTACATAAAAAAGCTAGATTTTTATATATGGCGCCCATGATAAACAACTATCAACTTCGCTAGAGAAATAAAGATTGTCCGTTTTTATCCACACGTTGGGCACCAAGTAAAAAATACCACCTTCATAATTGTAGTTGCAATTTTCAATTCGACTTCTATTGGGACACGTAATACTTCATGTTTTGCTTTTTCACTGTCTTGTTCACTTCAATAAGAATGAAGATACATGGAACTAGAGCAGTCCCTTTTTTCCTTACTAAGATATATAAAGTATCGTTCACTTTGAGATCTAAGCGCATTAGTTGTCCCCTTTGTTCCTTCTTTCCACGAACTTTTTCTATATATAAATCAAAGCAATCCCAAATTGTGTGGCTCACGAGAGAAGAATATGAAAGTTCAGAGAAAAAAGTTGGAAATTTGATGGAGAAATCAGAAGATCCGAAAAATTTCCCGTTTTTGTACAAAATTTATTAATGGAATATCCCCAACCATTTATTTTATACAAATCACGAAAGAGAATGTGCAAGAACTTGATTGGTATGGTGGAACAAAAATCTATTGGAAACATCTCCTGAGTGGAATCTTCTGAATCATAGAATAACTAAAATTTCTAAGCTGTCCCATCCTTCCCATGAATGACCCAGAACACTTTGAATCCTTGATTGTATCTAGGAGTTCTGGTGAAATTTGAATTTGTTAAGGATAGGTCTGTAGAAAACATGGCGAAAACAGGAAATTTGAAGCTGGGAAGAGACTATAGGTTTTTATCGGGTCGGTCGACTGATGGCATAGGCCCGGTCGACCAACAGCCTGTTGGATTACAGGGTCTGAAACTTTGTTTCTGGTCGGTCGACTGAGCTAGTTCGACCTGTCGACCGAGAATGTGCACATTACAGGAACTTGGAGTTTGTCACTGGTCGGTCGACCGGTGCAACCCTTGCGGTCGACCGGAAAGCGGATACGGGCCGGATTTATTTCCTGGTCTGTTTTGGATTGGGTTTTTATATAAATAGGAACACACGTTTCTAGGGTTTTGTGAGAGGCAAAAACCAGAGAATTAGCATTGTTTTGAGCAGTTTTGTTAGGGAGATTATTGTGAGGGAGTGTGAGATCATTGGTTGAGTTATTTTGAGAGTTATTTAAGAGATTGTATCCCGTTGTTTCTCCTCCATATAGTGAAATCTGTCTATCCTCTCCCATTGGACGTAGACAATTTGCTAAACCACGTAAATCTCTGTGTTTGTTTGATTTTGACTGTTAATTTTATGAATTGCACTCGTATTTGGTTCTTCTCTTATCGCTCACCGACTCGGTTGATTTGCGAGCACGCTTCCGCACGGCGCGCAACCAGTGGTATCAAAGCTCAAATTTTTAGATCTAGGGTTTTGCATTGGGTGGAGGAAGATTCGCTATTGGAAGCTTGGGTCTTGGAGATCTAGGCTTCAGTGGAGATAGCTTTGCGGAGTTGCCATTGGAGATCTCACTTTTTCTCGTGTGGTTAGGAGATCGTGTTGGAACCCTATCTAGGATTTAGTTGGGTAATTTCTTAATTCTATCAAGTTCGAATTGTTCTTTACAATTGGAGTTAGTTTGCAATGGGAGAAAAAGTTAGTAAAAATAGCAAGGCGATGGCGAGTACAATTCAGGTTGCACTTGAAAATACAAAGATTAGTGTTATGAGGTACGGTGGAAATATCAACTTTAGTTTGTGGATGAGCGACGTACAAGACGCTTTGAATGCTCAAAATTTATAAGAGACCATCATGGTCCATGAGAGGCTACCGAAATATTATGAGACGATATGGGGCAAGATGAATCGAAATGCTTGTGGGGTAATTAGATCTTGTTTGGAACAAGAGTTGAAATACTATGTGATTGGCATGGCATCTGCGATGAAGATGTGAGAGATTCTCAATAACAAATATCTTACGAAAAGTGTTGAGAACCGTTTGTACTTGCTGTGAAGATTGTTCAGATTCCAGATGTCAAAGGGTACCTCACTTGCGGATCATGTGAACAACTACAAAAAATTATTGTTTGACTTGGTGAACGTTGATGAGAAGATAACAGATGAGTACTATGCGATTATTTTATTAGGCTCCTTACCCGATGAGGAGTTTGATACTTTTACGCTCACTTTGTTTAACAGTAGATCTTCCATCACATATAGTGAAGTGACTAATGCATTGACGAATTATGATCTAAGGAGGAAGGACAAAGAGACTTCTAGAGCTAGCACTTCAGGAGAGGCCTTGTCGATGAGAGGAATGAGTCCCTATCTGAGAGGTGACAATAAAGGCAAGTCAAAGTCTAGGGGCAACTACCAATTAGCAAAGAACCAGCATACTTTCTGCAAAGAATAAGGACATTGGAAGAGAGATTGCCCGAAGCTTAGAGAGAAGGAGAATAGCAAGAAGAATGACCTGAATGCTAATGAGGTGAATGTCGCTAGAGGTGATGATTCAGATGATCCGTGCTTTTCTCTATTGATTACTCTATAGGTGAAACATACAGATGCATAGTATTGGATGCTGGATTCTAAAGCTACTTATCATGTGACTCCTCGGCAAGATTGGTTTGTATCTTTCGAGAAGCTCGATAGAGGCGTGGTAGTCATGGGAAATGATCAATCTTGTGGTATTTGTGGGATAGGTACTATCAGGATTCGGATGCACGATGGAGTTGTGCGAGAGCTAAATAAAGTGAGATTTGTTCCTCAGTTGAAGAAGAATCTTTTTTTTTCGTTAGAGCTTTGGAGGCAAAGAGATTCAAGGTGACTTTTGAGAACGCTGTAGTAAAAGTTACTAAGGGATCATTGGTAGTGATGAAGGGAGTCCGCAGTAGGAATCTTTATTATCTGAAGGGAAGCATCGAGATTAGCCAGATAGTTTTAGCAATTTTAGAGGCGGACGTGAGTAGACTTTGGCACTACATATTGGGGCACACAGGTAAAAAGTTACTGCAAGCTTTGTGCAAGAAGGGGCTATTGAAGGGAGCCAAGAGTGGGAAGATAGAATTCTGTGAGTACTGCGTTCTTGGTAAGAAGACAAATATAAAGTTCGAGATAGCCGTACATAGAATGAAGGGCATCTTGGACTACGTGCACATGGATGTTTGGGGTCCTACCAAGACGGCATCATTTAGTGGTCAATATTGGTTCGTCACATTTGTGGATGACTATTCTAGACGATGTTGGGTGTACACCATGAAGTATAAGAATAAAGTCCTAGAGTTATTTATAGAGTGGAAGAGGAAATTGGAACTGCAGACTAGGAGAAATATCAAGACGTTGAGATCCGACAACGGCGGCGAGTACACTTCAGACCCCTTTCAGCAGCTATGTCGAGACGAAGGCATCTATAGATACTTCACAGTTAGTCATACGCCGCAGCATAATAGGGTGGCAGAGAGATTGAATCGGTCTCTACTGGAGAAGGTCTGATGTTTGTTATCACAGAGTGGTTTGGAGAAGATCTGTTGGGCTGAGGTACTTTCATATGCAAGCCACCTCATTAATAGGCTGTCTTCATCTGTGATAGAGGGAAAGACTCCTATGGAGATATGGTTGGGAGAGCCAGCACGTGATTATGATCAGCTCAAGGTATTTGGGTGCCCTATATTTTATCATGTGAAGACTGATAAATTGGAACCTCGAGCTAAAAAGATCATATTTGTTGGATTCAAGCGTGGGATGAAAGGATACAATCTTTGAGATCCACTTGATAAGAAGATTATGCTAAGTAGAGACGTCACTTTTGATGAGGCTTCGATCTTGAAGCTTCGCAGCTCTCATCAAGTAAAGAGCACCCCAACAGAGGACATATCGTAGGTGGTGGAGATTGATGCAGCTCCACAGTGTTTAGATGGTACTATATCCATTAGATTGCCGACTAAGGTGATGCTAGGTGAGCACAATGATAATTTGGAGGATACAGGTTCAGCAGAGCAGAATCAGGGACCGACGGCTCAGGTTTAGGATTCTATTACGGTTCGAAGACCTGGGAGAGACATACAGTTGCCAGCTAGGCATATGAATACAGTCATTATTTATGCACTTTCGGTGGACACTATCGATGAGATGGTTCCTACTACATTCAGAGAGGTTGAGCAGAGTTCAGAGGCTAATTTATGACAAGAAGCCATGCGGGAGAAGATAGAATCTCTTAAGAAAAATGACACATGGGAGCTTGATGAGCTTCCAAAGAGGCGGAAGGCTATTGGTTATAAATGGGTGTATATGAAGAATGAGGGCATTGAAGGCACTCTGATGAGGTTCAAAGATTGGTCGGTAACGAAGGGTTATGCACAGAAAGAATGCATTAATTACAATGAGGTCTTTTCTCCAGTGGTGAAGCTCTCTTCGATTCGGATCTTGCTAGCTTTGGTGGCACATTATGATTTATAATTAGATCAGTTAGATGTAAAAATAGCATTTCTTCACGGTGATCTTGATGAGGAAATCTATAAGCCATTAGGGTTTCGAGCTGAAGGGAAGGAGAAATTGGTTTGTAAGTTGAAAAAATCGCTATATGGTTTGAAACAATCTCTGTGATAGTGGTATAGATGATTCGATGGATTTATGCTCAGTTATTCGTACATTAGGAGTCAGTTTGATCCTTATGTGTACTATCGCAAGTTGCAAGGAGGTGCGTACATTTATTTGTTACTTTATATCGATGACATATTGGTTGCTTCTATTTACAGATCCGTTATAGATGAGTTGAAGGCATAGCTTTCGAAAGAGTTCGAGATGAAGGACTTCGGTGAAGCGAAGTGCATTTTAGGGATGGAGATTGGCAGAGATAGGGATAGGAGTAGAATTTATTTGACACATGTGACTTATTTGAAGAAGGTCCTACGGCGGTTTAATGTGAGTATGGAGACAAAGCCAGTTAGTGTACCATTAGGATCCCATTAGAAGCTTTCAGCTGACCTTTCACCGAAGACAGTTGAAGATAGAGAGTTGATATTAAAGACTCCATATGCAAGCGCAGTGGGAAGTTTGATGTACGTTATGGTTTGTACGAGACCATATTTGTAACAGGCAGTGAGCATGGTTTCGAGATACATGCACGACCCGGGTCCGGGTCATTGGGATATTATGAGATGAATTTTGAGGTACATTCGAGGTACTCTCAATGTTGGTTTGGTTTTTGAGCGGGATACTAGCGGTGGGCAGCTATGTATTAGATATGTAGATTCAGACTACACTGGAGATTTGGATAAATGCTGGTCGACGATGGGGTATGTGTTCACTTTGACCCGTACGCCGGTGTGTTGGAGATTCACGTTGTAGTCTACTGTGGCTTTGTCAATAACGGATGCAAAGTATATAGCGATTACAGAGGCTATTAAAAAGAAGATTGGCTTTGAGGACTTTTGGAGGATCAACGGATGCAAAGTATATAGCGATTACAGAGGCTATTAAAAAGAAGATTGGCTTTGAGGACTTTTGGAGGATCTTGGTGTTTCACAACGATCTATCACCATTTATTGTGATAGCATGAGTGCTATTTATTTGATGAAGAATTAGGTCTTTTATGTGAGGACGAAGCATATTGACGTTCGTTATTACTTTGTTCAAGATGTTCCTGAAGATGGGGATGTGGAGCTCGTGAAGGTCCACACAAAAGATAATCAAGTGGATATGCTCACAAAGGTGGTCCCGAGAAATAAGTTTGATTATTGTAGAAACTTGTTGTAAATTCGTGATTATTGAGGCCGTTTGTGGCTATTTGAATAAACTACGGGCGGTTTGATCCCTTGGGAGAGGGGGTACATAGGCAACCTCATTAGTGTAGCCGAATTTGGTGAGACGACGTATTGGTGCTTATGTTGGTGTTGGTTTAGTTTTGGAAACACTTTGCCGATGTGGAGAATTATAGAAAACATGGCGAAAACAGGAAATTTCAAGCTAGGAAGAGACTACAGGTTTCTATAGGGTCGGTCGACCGACGGCATAGGCCTAGTCGACCAACAGCCTGTTCGATTACAGGGCCTGAAACCCTATCTCTGGTGGGTCGGCCTAGCGAGTTCGACCGGTCGACCGAGAATGTGCACGTTACAGGAACTTAGAATTTGTCTCTTGCCGGTCAATCGGTGCAACCCCTGTGGTCGATCGGAAAGCGGATACGAGCCGGATTTATTTCCTAGACTGTTTTGGATTAGGTTTTAATATAAAAATGAACACACGTTTCTAGGGTTTTGTGAGAGGCGAAAACCAGAGAATTAGCATTGTTTTGAGAAGTTTTGTGAGGGAGATTATTATAAGGGAGTGTGAGATCATTGGTTGGGTTATTTTGAGAGTTCTTTGAGAGATTGTAACCCTTTGTTTCTCCTCCATATAGTGAAATCTCTCTATCCTCTCCCCGTGGACGTAGGCAATTTACCGAATCACGTAAATCTCTATGTTTGTGTGATTTTGACTATTAATTTTGTGAATTACACTCATGTTTGGTTCTTTTCTCATTGTTCATCGACTCGGTTTGCAAGCACGCTTCCACACGGTGCACAACTAGGTCTTTATGATCAAACTGTAAATTTTTTTAGTGTTTAGCATGAGATTATAACATTATAACAACTCTCATCATAACTTTAAAGTTAAAAAGAGCTAGTGTTGTTAGGATCTAAGATACAAGCATGTTTTTGGGGGGGGGTGCTCGAATAGGTTTGGTCAACTATTTTGAAAAATTAAAAAGTTATCTCAGAGAAACAGCAAAAGAAATAAGGATATTAAAACTATCACACAACAACTAAAGACACTAGAGATAAAGAAATAAGGATATTAAAACGATCATAGAACAACCAAAGACACTAGAGATTTTATAGTAATTTAGAAAGAATTCCTATGTCCTCTCTTCCTTCTCTAAAAGGGGCTCCCACACTAAATCATTTTATTATCTAAATTAACATACCCTAATCTACTCATCTATACTTATAGGAGGATCCAAAGATTCATTATTCATGCTATAGTAAATTACTGTAGCAGTAGCAATGTAGAACAAAATAGAATACTGTAGCATTTTAAAAATTATTGTAGCATTTATCAAAAAATTACTATAGCATTTAAAAAAGAATTGCTATAGTGAAAATAAAGAAGGGTAGGTGCTTTGCACGGGGTGCACACTAGTCTAGTATGCTTTACAAGATTACAAGATCGCAGCCAAGAGAATCCTAATCTAATCATCTACACCCTAACAACCTATTGAAGTGTGTAACATAGCTCTTGCTAATAACCCTAACCCTCAATTATCACCGGTTTGAGTATGCTGTAAAAAATGATAACACGATTGTATAAAAAGGGTTTAAATCAAACAACAAATATAGTTTACATGAAAATGAAAATATCTTATAGCCCTTTTTGTTATGAGATTGTTCTCCTTCATATTCTAAGTGGAGATCTGAAAGAACGATGCTAAAGATGAGATCTAAGGGCAACACTTCTCAATAATGATTGATCAATTGATGTAGCTTGTGATGAGGAAGTGAATATGAAGCTACGAAGAAGTAAAATGAATCCTTCAATCAAAGTTCTCAAACCCTAGCTCTCTCCACCATCCCCTCCCTCCACTTTCTCCCTTTCCTATTTTCTACCTTAATTAGGTCATAAAATGCATCATGAAAATGAAGGAGAGAACCTTATATCCTATTGCATTGAACAATGGAGATTAAATTTGAAAATATAAATTCAGCCTATTGATCAACGATGATCGAGATTAACCATCGATGATCACTTGATCATCAATGATCGTTCTTGGTCATTGATGGTTAAGAAGGCCGAGCCATCTATCTATAGGGGAAAACAAGCATAAAAACAGATCCAAAATAGTATAGAACAACCCATTTAGGAAAGAAAGAAAAGAGCAGAAAGTTAGAAACATCATATAAAATACACTTTAAGTTTGAAATACTTTACAGAAGTGCTGAATCGCTCTCTTAATAGAGAATTTTCCTTAAAGAAACTATGCCCCACCTACGGTAGCATTTGGTCTGCATAGTACTTTCTGAGGATGAGATGGCTGCAGTCCAAAGAAGAGTTCTCTTCTTGTGAACACCTCGACTACTTCTTCAGTTCATCATATCCTCCAATACTTAACAACTTATAAAATTATTTAAAGAAGAATATAGGAGATTTTATTTTTTTCTATATGTTTCAAATGATCAGAAGAAGCCCTTTTATAAGGTTCATGGGAGACAAAAATTTGAATTCTAGTTATCACAATGTTTGTAACATATACAATAAAACCTATTCAATCCTTGTAATGTTTATAATGTACGAATCATTCAACTGGTTTTAAGTAAGCACATGCAAAATGTTTAAGCTCATTTAAAGATAACACATGCAAAAAGAGCACGTGCCAACACAAGCGTTGGAGCACGCACTCGGACTGCACGCCCGGACCACGGCCCCAGACCGCTCAATCGGCCCGCGTACACGAGCCCGCACACACTATCCCGTGCGCGTGGTCCCGCTCGTACAGTTCCACTTGCACGTGCCCGCTCGCTTATATACAAACAAAAGTATATAATATTAACACCTTTGTTATACCATATATAACACATGTGTTAATTTGAACCAACTAAAATGCATTCAATTAGTCAATGTGGGACTAAAACTCACATACTACTTATTAAACACATTTTAATTTTTATCAATGGAATCCAATCATTAAATAATATATTTTCATAAAAACCCTCTAATATTCATTTATTTCAATAATCCTCCACAATTTCATAGCTGACAGTAATTAAGATTATATATATATCATGCTTTCGGAGAAGGTATCTTCCTATTTGAACATTTCCCATAGTTATCCAATTTTATCACCACAGGCACGAAGTAAAACTAAGTACTGAACTTGAACCTTTGATGTGGTGATATTCCTTGGTAACAACATGATATAGGCGATAGAAGCAATCTTTAGGTTTGACGCATTATGACCATGCGTCCTTATCCTTTTCATGAACAATTTCGAGGAATAACCTCATTCCTCTAATTGCGGCCAAACAATTATGTTCATATAGTTGGGCATCTCCAAGGATGCGCTGTTTGCATCTCATCTTAAAGAGTTGATCCCATTTAGAGTTGAAACACTCTTACTATACTAGCATTTAGCAACACCTTCTAGGTATACATGATGATAGATTCAGATACAAAGTATCAATCTATGATTAGGTGTTTAACTCACTCAATAGTTTTTTGTTACCATATTGAACCTACTTTGTGGGATCTCCACTCAGATAGGTTGGGTTGCTACTGTTGATGAGTTAGGTAAGGGTTTCAGTCCCATCATCAACCTAGATTTAAGAACTAGTGACAACTCTAGTCCTTTTATAAAAGAGATCTGCTATGCTGTTCTTGGACTTGACAAAGTCCATAGAAATTTCCCCTTAATTAACAAACTTCTTCACAGTCTTTATTTGTACTTGGATATGACCTCAAGTTTTGCAGTTATACTTTGAACTTTTAATTCTTGCAATTATGGTCATATTGTTATAATGCATAGAGATTGTAGAAATAAGCTTGCTGATCATGGGAAATTCGGACATAAGTCCCTTAAGCCATTCAGCTTCTAAACCAGCAGTGTCCAAAGTGCAAAGTTCTACCTCAAATATAGACCGAGACAAAATGGTCTGTTTGACAGATCTCCAGACGTCAACGTCACCATCCAAGGTAAATACATACCCTGTATAACCATTGCTACCTAAACTCAAAGCAATCCAGCTAGCATCACTGTATCCCTTCATAACGGGAGGTAATCTACCGTAATGCAGTACAAGGGAAATAGTTCCCTTCAGATACTGAAGTACCCTATCCAAGGCCTCCTAATGAGTCCTATTTGGGTAGCTAGTGTATCTACTTAATTTAAAAACCGAGTAAGATATATCCGGTCTCGAACAATTTGTAAGATACGTCAAGCTTCCAATGATCTGAGATTGAGTTGCAGAGACTCTACTTACATTCTTATAGAGAGTTACTGAAGGATTATATAGAGTTTTGATGGGTTTGCAATTCTTAGAGCCAAATTTCTCAAAAATCTTCTCAACATAGTAAGATTGAGAAATAGTTATACCCTCAACTGATCATATCAGTTTTAGGCTAAGAATCATGTCAGCAACTCCCATGTCATTCATTTTAGATTTACTACTCAAGAATGACTTAGTCTTATTGATTATCCTAATGTTAGATCCAAACAATAGAATATCATTAATATAAATGCACAGAAGAATACAAGAATCACCTCTTACTTTGCTATAAACGCACTTATCAGACTCAATCATTTTGAAACTAAAATCAGTGATAGCTGTACCAAACATTTATGCCATTGTTTAGGGGCTTGTTTAAGTTCGTATAGAGACGTCACAAGTTTACATACTTTCCTTTCATTTTCAGGTGCTACAAATCCCTCAGGCTGATCCATATATAAATCTCTTCTTCAAGAAAACTATGAAGAAAAGTAGTTTTTGCATCCACCTGGTGGATTGTGAAATCATATATAGAAGCCAATACTATAAGCATTCTGATTGTAGTCATTCAGATAACTGGAGAGTATGTATCAAAGTAATCAATTCCTTCAACTTGTTTGAACCCCTTGGCAATAAGTCTGGCCTTAAATTTTTCTACGGTTCCATCTAGTTTCATTTTCTTTTAAAAAATTAATTTAGACCCAATTGTCTTGTACCCAGGAGGAAGATCAACTGATTCACATGTTTCATTAGAGACATTAGAATCTATTTCACTTTTGATAGCTTCCTTCCACTATTTAGCCTCTTTCGAGGCCAAAGTGGATATGTAGGAAATAGGATCCTCCTCGATATTGTAAGTGACAAAATCACTTCTAAAATATTTGATGATTCTAGCTCTCTTACTCCTTCTAGGTTCATCTAAATTATCTGATCTTTCAGATTCAGATTTAGAACTATCTGCCCCCATATTTGTTATCCTTTCCACATGATCAGGAATAGAAATTGAGACATATACTTGATTGTCATTCAAAATATTTTGAGGCATTCCAGTTTTATAGGGAAAACATCCTCAAAAAATGTTGCTTCACGAAATTCAACATTGTAATAACATTTATGCTTGGGATTATAGATTTGATCCCTAAGAATCTCAAAGCATATGTATTTTCTACATAACCCAAAAAGATAGAGTCTACTATCTTATGACTTAGCTTCTTCCCCTTGTGTTTTGGGATTACCACTTTTGCTAGACACTCCCACACTTTAAGGTATTTTAAGATTGTCTTTCGACCTCTCCAAAGTCCAAATGAACTACTTTTTTATGTTTCTGAGGGATTCCCCACATATATTTAGGAAGTCGTGAACTTTCAAGTAGACTATTAATCATATCTTTTAAGATTCTATATTTTCATTTAGCTAAATAGTTAGATTGAGGAGAATAAGGAGTAGTTTCCTCATACACTATGCTAAAAGATTGACATAGAAGAGTAAACTCATTTGATGTATATTCTCCACCTCTATCAGATCTTAACCTTTTAAGTTTATTACCAGTTTGAGTTTCAGCTTTATTCTTAAAAATGATAAATTTTTCTTGAGCCTCATCTTTAGTTTTAAGCAAGTAAACATAACAATATTTGCTATAGTCATCTATAAAAGTAATAAAATATTTTTTCATGTCTTTGGTCAAAACACCATTAAATTCACAAATGTCAGTATGAACTAAATCAAGCAACTCAGAGTTTCTATCAATTGATTGAAAAGGTTTCCTTATTTGTTTAGTTGTTGTACATACTTGACATTTCTTACTATGATCTAAAGAGTGTTTTGGAATCATATTAAGATTTATCATTCTTTTTATATAATTAAAATTAATACGACCAAGACGTTTGTGCCAAAATACCAGATGATTTAATATTATTACTAATAGGATAATCAAAGATAGAAATTTTATTTATTTCAGAACTAAGAACAAGTTCTGCTCTAACTTTATACATTCCATCAGAATCATAGCCTTTAAAGATAAAAGATCCAGCATCTGACATAACTACTTTATTACATTTAAAAGAAAACTCATAATCCTTCCTAACTAAACATGAACCACTGATAATGTTGCCTCGAATAGCAGGAACATGATGCACTCTGTGTAATGATAGAACTCATCCTGAAGGAAACTTTAGGTCCACTCATTCATATCCTAACACTTTAGATGCAGTTTGGCTCCCCATCTTTACAGTATTTCCATTTGAATGCTGGTAAGACACAAATAAAAATTTGTCAACACAAATGTGTACGTTTGCACAGTGTCTACTAACCATTCATTTGAGTCATAAATATTTAGTAATTCAGGATTAATAGAAACATACCCTTCTATGGACCTAGTGTTAGGTCTCATGTTATGAGCCTACATCTTCTAATCTTGTTTTGATGATTACAAACAATTCCTAATATTGTTTGTCTAGTGTTTATGTTTCTTATTAGGTATTCTAGACAAACAATGAGTTAGAGGATGGATGGATTGCGCCATAACGATCATATCAAATGGAGGTTGGCGGAATTATGGAGTGAAGCAATGCTATTCAAGTTAAAGATCCAAGATCTCGCTTCATCCACAACGTGTACCAAGTCAAGCTTATTGAAGATCAAGATCGGCTTGGGTAATTTAGTTTAGGTTTTATATTATGTGTGTTAGTACTTTAAGCTCAATTATATACACACATACACATTTCGTTTTGGTTTTTGTATATATATATAGTTATATATATACATATATGTTTTGGCTTGATTTTGTAGATATGAGACAAATATATATTCATATATATGTTCATATGTTTCATATTCTATCATATTTGAAAATATTTTGTTTTTGGTTTATAGACTTAACAACGATAGTTTATATTTTTTATCAAGTCTATAAAATCATTTTACAAAGTTTCAAAACATGGTTTATGTCAAATATCAAAAACATGTATGTTTACTTTTCATGTTTTGGACTAGTTTTATAAAATGATGAGTTTTCACTTTTGGAAAGTGCAATTCCAAAAATTCTTCTTGTAACATGTTCATTAACATGTTTATAATGATTTCCCAAAGTTTCATAATTTTTGAAATTTATTTGTTATTTTTAAAGGCACTTTTAAAATCAGGTTTTCTGTGTGCATGTTTATAAGTCGACTCATGTATAGTAATAAATCGACTCATAAACTGTTGTGTAGTTTGCATTTTGTTTCTGACGAGTCGACTCACAATATCATGAGTCGACCCGACAGGTTGAGTCGACTCATGCCTGTCATAAGTCGACTCATGAAGTGTTCTGGAATTTGGTTTTTGTTTCTGCTGAGTCGACTCATCATTCATAGCAAGTCGACTCATACATAAGTCGACTTATATCATTTCCCAAGTCGACTCATAAGCTTTTTTTTGTATGTCGTTTTGATCTGGCAAGTCGACTCATGTTTTATAACCAGTCGACTCATTCCCAAGTCGACTGCAAGTCGACTCATAAATCCGACCGTTGAACAGTAACGGCTATTTCCAGATTCTGTTTTTGTGTGGGTTTTTGGTCATTTCCTTGGGGGTTTTTGGCTGATGTCTTGGGTTGTTATAAATACCCCATTGCATTTACCTCTCCCACCTAATGAAGAGAATGTTTTAAGAAAGTTTAACAAGGGTTTAAAGTTTGATTAAGTTTTTGTTTAAGTGTGTTTATAAGCTTTTAAGCAATTGAGTGTTTTCGGTTTTGGAAATCAAATTCCACAAGAGCTTGAGGAGATCATCATTTGGTGTTTGAGCATTCACTCTTCTCCCTCCATCTCTTGTTATCATATAGAGAAGTTTTCCTAAACTCAATCTAGCTATTTTTATCTTAATTTCCATATGCTAGTTTTATATTGAGTTTAGTTGATTTTATTTATCTCTTTGTTCACACACAACCATTGAGCTTATTGTATTCTCATACTTAGTATAATTTGGGTTGTGGGATTGTGTGACTTAGAGTGTGAGCCTACATTGTGTTCTCATCTATTGTAGAGAACAATTTATTTGTATTGAGCTTTCATTGTGAGATCACTTGTATTACACTAGTACACCAATAGGAGTGTGTGGTGAGAGACGGGGTTGTCCCAAGAGTAGTGGCGTCGGTAGCCTAGAGAGAGGTGATAATTCCGAGCACTTGAGGGAGACACGGGCTAGAGACCAACACTTGAGGTGGTAGTTAGTGTAGTTACATTGTGAGATTGTAGACGTTGATCGGTGAGCGTTGAAACCGATATTGTGTGGTGTAAGCGTTTTCGGGTGATCGTTGAAAACCCGGTGTGATAGTGGATTTCTCCCCGGGAGTGGGGAGCGGAGACGTAGGACGGAAGGTCCGAACTCCGTGATCATTTGCTTGTGTTTGAGTTGCATTGGCGTTCATTTATACTTGTGCTCATTGCCTATATCGCCTATTGCATCTAGTTTATTTCATCCACTATATTGTTCACCCTTGTATTATTTATATATCCTTGCACATATACTATTCATATCTCTTGTGCTAGGATATATTTATTAATAAGTTTTTTAAATTGGCATATATCGGATTAGATTAGCATAAACCCTATTCACCCCCCTCTAGGTGGCATTAGGGTTCTTTCACCTAGAAGGCTCAGCCATAACCATGTTAACATGAGGCACACTAGTGGACCTAGATTGGCTTTAGCTTTCTTTGTAGGACAAGCTTTAGCCTAATGTCCAGCCTGTCCACAGTTACAACATAGTTTGTTTACTTTTACTTTCTTTTAGATATTAGATTTGGATTTGATTTTATTATTAGGTTTACCATTAGGTTTGTTTTTAAGCTTCTTTCCAGAAGTTATAACATTTGCTTTAGGTTGGTGCTTAACAGGCACATCATGTTTCTGATTCTTATGCCCTTCCTCAATAGCTATGGTAATCATCAAGTCATCAAGATTTATTTTTTCCTTACGATGCTTGAGAGACATTCCAAAAGTCTCCCAAAAATTAGGAAATTTCTCAATGATTGCGATAATTTTTTTAGGAAGATCCATTTCAGCTTCTTAAAGAGCATGAAGAATGAACATAAGTTCATATACTTGTTCTGTTACAGATTTACCCTCGACCATTTGAAACTTTAAAAACTTGGACACATAATATTTTACAAGACCGAGGTCTTTAGTATTATATTTTCTGTCCAGTTCATCCCATAATGCCTTTGCAGTGGCCGAAGAAGAACAACAGACATCAAAGAGCACATTGGATATAACCAACAAAATGCATCCTCTAGCTATTTGATCATTCTCCGTCCACTGTGTAATTTTATCTGCACTATTAAGATCTTTTTCATCTAGATTTTGGCATTCTGTTAATATCATTGCCGACAACCCCTTAGTCATTAGCCAGATCTTCAAACGTTGTTGCCAACGTTTGAAGAGCTGACCAGCAAACTTTTTAGGCATTCCAAACATGTCCATTTTAGAGGCAAATGAACCAACCAACTCCAGAAATAGATGGCATACCTTAATTAAAAATAGTTTCTTCAAGGTTGTAGGTGTGACGCCCCTGGTTTTAACAAGGCTGCAGTCCAAGATGAAACCAAGAATGTTAAACCTATCATGCACTATACCGTACAATAGCATGTTTCACCATAACAATTACTATCTATCTAGTAAAATCAACAATAGGTGTAGGTACAAAATAGGCTACAGAAAATATACAGAAGAAATACTAAACGACAGATATTCTAAAGAAATCATCACCACTGAAATAAATAGATAAATCTCTGAGAGAAATAACATCTGACTAAATACAAGTGTCTTGACATAGGAAATCAAATGAAATGACATTTAGGCACATCACCTTTACAAAACTAGAATGATAACTCAAATGTTTATAAACACATCTACTGTGAAGTTCTGACATAAACTACTAACAATATAGATAAATAACTACTAGAGAAATTCTATCAACCTACGGCTCTCCGTACACCTGGCTCGTTACCTGAAAGGGGGAAACAACGAGCGTCAAGCGCTAGCGAGTAACATCTCAATCAAACCCAAGGGGAAGGGCTAAAAGAAAGAAAAATAGCTATTAATACATATAGATAGTCAATCATCTACTCCGAAATAAAATGGTGGTTTGATATTTAGAAATTTACAGCACGAGCATAGGTACGTCTCCCGTTAGCTCAAATTGTAAATAGCTAAATACCAAATCCCAAAAAAACTACAACATAAAGCAATAAAGAAATATATCTCCATCTCCAACCATAATATCAATGACCTGATAGATGTCAAATACGTGCCCAACTCGTGGACTGAAAAAGGTAAATGTCCAATACATGAACTGCAAAAGCTTAAAGTCCAACACGAGGACTGTAATGGATTATAGTCCAACACGAGGACTTTAATGGATTATAGTCTAACACGAGGACTTTAATGAATTATAGTCCAACACGAGGACTTCAATGGATTAATAGTCCAACACGAGGACTTCAACATGAAAGTAATATAAAAAAATCAGCATATTTACTACTCACTCTTGTGCCTTGTGAGTGAATCTAAAACTCGTGTCCGTAGTTAACTCATATACACAAATCCTAGTGTATTATAATCCCTTATAACCTAGGTGCCTCGCCAGCCAAACAAACTTAGGCAACAACATGAACATGCAGAAAATTCCCTAGCGGTCGACCGCGAAGAGACAAAAACCTTTTCTACAGGTTTCTACTCTTCGAGGTTGATTCAAAAGCCATTATGCGATAATTCTATATACTACAAATCCTATATACGTGATTTAGCATTTCTAGAATATGTAAAAAAATATAATCTAATCACTATAGACAAAAAGAAACCTTTTTAAACACATGTATGCATGGCGACACATTTGAAAACAATTATCTTTCTTTCAAAACTCTTGTTAGGAAAACTTTCAGATATAGATTAGCATTAAAAAATTCGTGAGTGATCTTTATTAACTGAAAACTTGTTCTTTTTGTAACATACAATATAAAGATCTATCTTTATACATAAAATAGCATTTTAGGCTCATAAAACATAGGAAAAACTTTATTAAAAACGTTTAAAACATAGGTGTAAGATTGGATGAGATGAAACTCACCTGAGGGGTGTTGATGAACTCCCAAAAACGAGTGAGAATGATCCTCCTTCACTGCACACCGATGGATCTCACGTCAGCTCCTCCAAAATCCTCCAAGAATCGCCAAAGAAAGGGGTTTAGGGTTTGAGAGAGAAATAGAGGAGGGGGCTGAGGCTATTAGGGTTTAAAAGAGGATTCTGAGAGCTTCAAAATGGATATATTTACTTAGGTATACTCCTAGGTTCGGTATAAACGAAATCAACCCAAACCAGAGATAATCCTGGCGTCTGCATGCCCAACAGTCGACTATATAGAAACCTACACACAGGCTAGGGTTCGGTATATTGGCCAAAACATTCTTGTCCAACATCCGAATAAGATGATTTAAGATTTGTTAGAAAGATATTGAAGATACCTACAACTTTTTCTTTTACACTTTCTCAAATTCTAACTGTATCAGTGCATAAAATATAGATACTCATAACTGGTCATAAATCTCAGATTTCTCTTTTGACCTTTGTGCATGTCTTGCACATATGCACTCATATATTCACAAATATATATTAAATTGATCTCAAATCAATTCTTATCATATTCAAACATCAAAATATATTATTTTTCACCATATAACATATGTATCATTATTTATCATAAAATATTTAAATTTTTGGGGTTTTATATTCTTTTTCCCTTAAAAGAATTTCGTCCCCAAAATTCCACAATGTATCTTAGGAATTAATAATATGAAAAAAGCACTAATAGGGGATAATCCAGATAAAGAAACCCTCCCGTACACATCTCATACCATTAATCCCTAGATATAAATTACTAGTAATATCTATGCTTAACAATCTAAAATGCGGATACTCCTACTTAACCCCTAACTAAACGAAACTAGTACGTCAGGCAAAAAAATCCAAATAAGGAACCTCTCATATATATACCATGTATTCCAAATAATTAAGGATTAAGTAATAATACCCCCATTCTAGTGTTAAAGATAAATATGACTATCCCAAAATCATCATAAACCATAAGAAAAACATAATCCAAATTATTTTACCTATTCAAACAGGTGTGGGTAGTCGTGATGCATATCCTCTTCGTATTCCCAAGAAATCTCCTCATATCCTTTCCGGTTCCATTAAACCTTCACTAAAGGAATTACATTGTTTCTAAGTCTTTTGTCTTCTCTAGTAAGTATACAAACTGGGATATCAATAGTAGACAAATCGTCCTGAAGCTCAATCTCCAGAGTATCCAATACTCACTATCTCTCCTCATCATGTAAGTGCCTCTTGAGCATCAAAATATAAAATACATCGTGCACACTAGACATCGATGCTGAAAGATCTAGTCTATATGAAACAGCCCCAATATGCTCAACAATCTGAAATGGGCCAATATATCTCGGGGCAAGCTTCCCCGTCTGCCAAATCACTGGACACTTTCATCAGTGATACCTTTAGCATGACACAATCTCCCACCTGAAACTCTAAAGGTCGTCATCTATGATCTATGTAGCTCTTCTGCCGACTCTGAGCAGCTAGAATACGCTCCCTGATCAATGCTACCTTCTCGGTAGTCTGCCTCACTAGCTTTGGTCCAAGAAACAAGCTATCCTCTAGCTCTGTCCAATATATAGAGGATCTACAGGATCTCTCGTATAATGCCTCATATGGGGCCATACCAATCTTCGCTTGATAACTATTGTTATAAGTGAACTCTATCAATGGAATATGATCCTCCCAGCTGACTTGAAAATTAATGATACAAGCCCGCAACATCTCCTCCAACACCTGGTTCACTCCCTCTGTCTGACCGTCTGAGGGTAGAATACACTATTGTGTAATAACCTCTTGCCGAATGAATCTTGGAAACTCCTCCAAAAGTGCAACGTGAAAACTGAGCCTTGATCTGATACAATCGTATTTAGAACTCCATGAAGTCGAACTATCTCCTGGATAAATATCCTCGCATAAGTCTCGGTGGTATAAGTAGTCCTCATTAGAATAAAATTTGCTAACTTCGTCAACCGATCCACTATCACCCAAACTGAATCGTTCCCCTTCTTCAACTTCAGCAACCTTATAATGAAGTCCATAGAAATGTCCGCCCACTTCCATTCTGGGATGGGTAACGGATAAAGCATCCCTGCTGGTCTCTGATGTTCTACCTTCACTGCTGGCAGGTGAAGCACTTAGCCACATATTCTGTAATCTCCCTACGTATACCACTCTACCAAAAGTGTCTTCTCAAGTTCTTGTACATCTTAGTGGTTCCTGGATGTACTGAATATCGGGTACGATGTGCTTCATCAAACAACTCTTTCTTCAACCCTACACTAGCTGGCATAACCAATCGACCCTTTATTCGAAGGCCTCCATCTGCTCTAATGGTCCAATCGTCCTTAGGCTTTGGAAATCTCCTCCTTCCGGATTTAAATCCAAGAGTCCTCTAACTGAGCTCTGACTACTCTGTCCCTCCAAGATGGTTGTACTGATCTAGATCCCAAGTATGTGTTGGTCCCGCCAATCTCTGGCCTAAAATCGAACTGGCTAAGAGTGAGAAGATCTCGATACAACGAGCACCTCAAGGCCGCAAACCCGATGTCGACGCTTCCTACTCAAAGCATCTGCTACGACGTTCGCCTTTCCCTGGTGATACTAACTCGTAGTCCTTGATTAACTTAATCCATTGTTGCTGTCTCTGATTGAGTTCCTTCTATGAGAATAGGTACTATAGACTCTGGTGATCTGTGAATAGCTCGAACTGAACTCCATACAAATAGTGTCTCTATGCCTTCAGTGCGAATACTACCGCTGCTAACTCTAAAACATGAGTGGGGTAGTTCTGCTCATGTACCCTTAGCTGTCATGAGATGTATGCTACTACTCTCTGAGTCTGCATCAGAACACCTCCCAAACCTGCTAATGACGCATCCGTGTATACGACAAATATCCTATCACTGCTCGAAATAGTAAGGACTGGCACCATAGTCAACTTAGCCTTTAATGTATCAAAGGCCTTCTGGCACTCCGTGCTCTAAGTAAACTATACACCCTTCTTCGTAAGGCGTGTAAGTGGCATCGTAATCTTTGAGAAGTCCTGAATGAACTTCTTGTAATAGCCAGCTAACCCCAAAAAGGTACGAATCTTGGTAACCGTCTAATGTTGCCTCTAATGTTGTTAATTGTAATTAATTTCCTGTTATGCTTTAGATATGGACATGTTACCTCTAATGTTGCTAAGTCCTTCAACAAGTGGATATGTAAGGGTAAATTGATACTGATACTATAAGTGGTAGAGCACATACGTAAGTAAATTATGGTTTGCATGAATGATTGACAATACATGGTTGAAAATTAAATTCATTCTAAAGCTAAGCTTGTCCTTAAAGAGAACATGGAAAATGGGTGCCCATTGGATGTGTGTCAATCTCATAAAGTATTATTTGAAGTACAATACCATAAAACTTGTCAAGTGGATTTGAGCACAACACATGCACGTGCCATGCATGGGACGTAACTCATATTCCTTGTTAACATGCATGCACAACTATTATGTTTATGAAGAGATATGTTTACCAATTTTAGGATTGGTTTATGATGGTTGAAGCTTCTAAAAAAAGTTATGAGCCAATCCTTTACCTCATTCTTGATTATGAGAAGCATACCATATCATTTGATCAGATCTAGATCTTACCACCACTAACAATATAAAGGAAAGAGAGAAATAAAACTAGGCAGATCAACAACAGAACTGTTTATACATGACCAGTTAAATGCTCTCAATGCCATATGGTAGGTCATAACCATGCACATGCAACTGTCATTCCCCGAACCCACAGGCCCTTTGGCGCGTGCAAGCTGTGAGACCTACCGAGAGCAACTCGATGTTGTCTAGAATCCACTGCCAAACTGCTAGCGCTAGTTACTCTTGGGCCTTGAGTTTTTCTCTATTTAAACCACTTACAGTTCTTCACACTAGTCCATGTGGGACTAAAGTGTGAAGAAGTATTAGTGGTTTAAATAGAGAAAAGCCCAAGGCCCAAGAGAAACTAGTGCTAGCATTTTGGTAGTGGGTTTTAGCCAATATCGAGTTGCTCTCGATGGGTTCCATGACTTGCACGCGTCAATGGGCTTGTGGGCCCAAGGCGTGACAAATGGTATCAGAGCAGTTGCCAGCCAGAAGTGTAGAGCTGCTATACGAGGCTAAGTGCTACACCGTGTGAATGCGGTGGGAGCCACCTCTAAAGCCCGTAGGAGCCACCTCTAGAGTCATCGCTTAGCAGTGACACTACGATGTGTCAATTGTCATGTCGTGATGATGAAGATATCGTTTTTGTAAGGTAGGGTGATTGTGACACCCCAACTTTAGTCCCACATGGACTATTGTGAAAAAATGTTAGTGTCTTAGATAAAGAAGCCTAAGGCCCGAAAACAACTAGTGCTAGCATTTTGGCAGTGAACTTTAGCCAAAACCGAGTTGCTCTCGGTGTGTCTATTGCCTTGCACGTGCCAACGGGCCCAAGGCATAACAGTGACTCAAAGGGCGGTACTTTTCGACCATCCAACGAGTAGAAAGACAACGAAACACCTCAAGACTCGAGCCCCTCCTATGCACTGATGACTAATCACCTTGTAATAATTGCTATTAAATGCATTATGGGTATCGTCATTCCTCTACCCCCAATAATATTTATGACATATCAGACTACGTCGACACTGCACACCCCCATCACTTTGCATTGAACACCAAAGTGACCTCTCCTCCACTTGTTAGCTGACACCTATAAAGGTGAGGCTGACGTGTCCGTTATCCCATACTCGGTCGAAGTTATCATTCTACCCTCCTGCCACTACTATAAATAGAGTTATTATTTTCAATAATAGGGTAAGTTTTTGCTACCACTCTCTATGCTTAAGAACTACTACAGTCTATTTTACTTCTCCACTCAAGTAATTCACTGACTTGATCATCGGAGGAACAACCGGGGAACCCAACCTTGCCCTCTTATGATTTGCTACTTATGCAGGGAAGAACAATAGTCTAAAGAACCAGACATTCAGAGTGTTAGAGGATCTCCATCAACTAAATTAACTCCTATTTTTTGACTACATGATTCCATACATCAACAGCTAGTATTTGGGATTGAATCACAAGGTCCAAAATACATAGGGCCTGGTCACATGTGCTGATTAATATTGGAGCCTTGACATACTTTTTCCTAAAATATATTGGATGTTCAAGTGCATATTATTACTATTCCAGCATAATATTGAGGATACCAGACTCTGATACCAATGTTAGAAACTAAGATGAAATCAGAGCGGGGGGTGAATAGACTTGTCAACTATTTTGACGAATTAAAAGTTTATCACAGAGAAGTAGCAAAAAAAAAGAATATTAAAGCAATCATAGAATAACCACAAACACAGGACTTTTTATAGTGGTTCAAAAAGAATACCTACATTCACTCTCCTTTCTTTTGAAAGGGCTTCCACACTAAATGATATTGTTTACTTGGATTAACAAACCCTAATCAAATAGGCTTTACAAGATAGCATCTTAGATAACGCATATCTAGTCATCTACACCCATACCACATATCAAAGTGCATAACCTAGCTCCTGCTAGTAGCATTAACTCTCAATTACCATAGACTTAGGTACGCCGTACAAAAATAAACACACAGTTGTATAAAGAAGGTTTATATCAACCTGTCACGCCCCGCTTTCCAAAATACCCGGGAATCGGGACGCGAGCAAGCCCGCGACGTATTAGATTAAGAAGAAATATACACTATTATTTTTTCTTTTTTTTTCTTCTCAATCCAATACTCTAAGCGTCTGGAAATAAATACAATGCGAAGTCACAGGTCCCCGATCACAATCAGCAAGAATATAATAGACAAACTCAGAATAAAAATATCATATCACAAATAGGATAACATCCGAGACATAATAATATAGGTCAAACGTGCCCTTATACAAAAACTATCTGAATAAAATACTGAAGAATATAAAATACACTGATCAAAAGGAAATGAAGGTGCTACAAAACAAACTGAAAGGAAATAACTAAGCTACGGCTTCTTCTTCTGCTCCATCTGCTAGACACCCCTGCTGAGAATACTCGGCTCTGGCGTATCTCCAAGCTGGACCTATTCTTCCTCTAAGTCTGACGTACACCAGAGAAAACAGGTGTACGTCAGGTGCATGGTG
>BQKN01065762.1:462896-491166 GCA_022839385.1 Asparagus kiusianus | reverse complement strand
TTGATAAACATCTCTAAATTCAAAATAAACAATGAAACACAATCCTATTCAAATTCTAATTTTTAAATTTTAAATGTTTGCACAAAGAGAACTCTAATTATGACTATTATCCTATCACATGCAACACCTCATGCCTATATATAAAGCAAAAAATTACACAATTATCATAATAACTTTATCTCCTTCAACACGTATGTTCCTTTTTTATTTTCATGATTATTTTTTAGAAATATTGTGTATTTGATTTAATGGTGATACTTGTTTTGTACTGCAATTAGTTTTTATGGCAATTGATATTTTTTAATTTCTTCAGTTTTTATGTAGTATTTAGAGGATTAAGGATTTGGTTGTTGCAGGTTATCACATCTATCAAGATAAATCTTCATATTTGATATTATTTTAATTTGATTTTATTTGATTATATATTTTATTTGATTAAACCCACCTCTAATACAATCCACTTCATTTCTGCCTGATGAATACACTAACAAGCAAGCTCCAGTAATTACGTATGAGAGAAACTTGCAATCAGATGATCAAATTAGTTATGTATTTAGCATGGTTTTTAGAATCTTATTTTCACGATATCAGATCAGGAACAAACCTGGGACTTAAGGCTATACATAATTAGACAAGCTCATGTGCAGAGGTAAACAGGTGTTGGATTTATGCCCATCCTAGTGAAACATTCTGGATTCATCCAGATTTCCTTTACGATGATTGATTTGATTGTACATATATTTTACGTTGGATGCTAAACTTAGCCAAAAATGAGATTCTTTGTTATAAATTATGTCATCAGGTTGGATGTATCACCCGGCTTTGAAGAAGAATGAAGCATATTGGGACTTATGAATAAAAATGCTAGAATAATGTTAAATAATAAAGTATGAGTTCAACAAGTAAGCTGAGGGGCAAGGAAGCAGAAATATAGAAGATAAATGGTAATGAACCAGCTGATACATCTAATCCCAAAATAAAAGCCAAAAAAAATAAATATATAGAGAATTAGTTAAATACTGCAGAAGCTCAAAAGTCCAAAGATCTTGATTACATAAACAGAGAGCAATGGAAAAATATGAAAAGTCTTAAAGTGATAGAGGTTACAGATATTCTTGTGCATTAACAGTAGAAATGATTTAGAAAACTAGAAGTAAACAGTAAACATTTGGTCAAAGGTTAGATATTGGTTAAGGTTCATGGAGCCATATTCTGTTGTTCCAGGGCTAATCCTACTACAACTGTGTAAAAAAACTTCACAAACGGGGCTAGGCCTGGATAGCAAACCACCAATAAAGCAAAAAAATAAAAGCAATGTTAACAAAGAGTATTTTTTTTATTTTTAAATGTTTTTGTTATGCATGCTTTTAATTAGTTTCTGTTTTTGCGTAGACTACAACATATTCATACTCAATTAAGGCTCTTGTTATGATGTTTACTCACGCAAAATATATGGGTTTCTGTAAAATAATACAATCATAACCCTAGCAAACTGACCTCAACCAACTTAGTGGCCCAAGCCTAACAAAGGCCTCGACCCCGCCGAGTCATCAAGTCGACATTCTTTTAGGTCGACACGAAAGTCAGGGTCAGTCGACTCTATTGTCGAAGACGACCCACCAAGGGCACTCGACCACCTATTTGGCAACTCATGAAGACGACTTGATGAACATTCCTTATTGTCGACTAAGTTGAGGACTCGATCTCCGCCTCAAACCTCTCCCTCAGAGCATATGTCAGCATCCCAGTCCACCTCGGTCAAGTCTTATCCAGATTCTAGCCTGACAGTCTCCATGACTTGTTAGCTGCCCACGTGCCTTCTGCCACACCCTTAATTACTTCCCAGAAAATACGAAGACACCCTCTCCCGTACCCAAGTGACTTCTCCTCCAGTCATCAGCCGACACTTGTAAAGCGAGGAATGACTCAGCATACCAGCGTGCCTTCTGCCATGCTCTCAATCACTTCCCAGAAAATGTGGAGACACCCTCTCCCGTGTCGAAGTAATTTCTCATCCAGTCGCCAGCTGACACCTGTCAAGCGAGGGATGACTCGGCTCTTAGCACGTACTTCATCATTGCCTCCCTATGCTTGACTAGAAGTAACCTATTTATCCCCATGACAGAGATATATACAGGTAGACTTCTAATCTCAAGAGAGGCCAAGCTCTCTATGAGGCCAAGCTCGGTCTAAGGCTGACTCACTTTCCCTCTCTCTCTCTCTCTCTAAAAAAGGAAAAGAACACATAGTTCTTTGTCTGCATAGAGGAACACACAAAGATCCTCTATAACGGCACATTGCCACCTCAATAACCATATTGTTTCCTGACCTTCCCCTTCCCCACTCGAGTTTCACTAACTTGACCGTCGGAGGAACTGTAGGGGAATCAGTCTCCGCCCTCTCACGGGTTCTTCTTATCTGCGCAGTGTGGACTTCAGCCTCATATTCAAGAACCAGGCATAAAGTCAGAAAAGGAAGCGGCTCCTTCATCAATCTCCTCTAAATCATCCCAGCGAGGACCCAGGAGGAGCCGATCCAGTTCTGGATTAGAACTGATCCCATCCCGGATTCGGTTGACTGTTTGGTCTTAGTCATCAACAGCTCTCTTATTTATAAAGCATGATATTTTAAAAGAAATACTTGTGTTTATGAACTTCTATTAGCAAGTTGAAATGTGTACAAATGAATTTGTATACTTTGCAATGGTTATTGCAGCTTAAAAATGAAAATTATTGTCTCTGTAAGAAGAAATTTTGTAATACTTCCTGTTCAGACATTCATGTACATTTTTATCTTGTTTGGATTGTATCGTATAGAACTAACCACTGCATTCTTCCAAATTGAAAATCATTAAAATTTGTTAATTTTCTGCACATATACCCTAATAAATTTATGTTTCTATGCTATCACCGGACGCACTAAAATTTTCAAGTTGATCATCTCCAATACGTCAGGCAATCTCTTCTTTGTTTGTTTTTTTGGATACTCATTTATTAGTTAACATTTTAGGAATACACTCTATTTATTAAATAGAATTTAAACAATTCTGAGTACTCTAGCTGGTAAAAGAAGAAAGTAATTGGAGGTGGACTTTTACCCAAGGTTTCAATATGGAAATGTTGAAACTCCAGTGTTATACAAAACATGGTGGTCTTGGGGATCAATATAGAAAACATCTTTACTTTAATTCATGTACTATTAGAAACATTATTAGCTGAGCTCAAACGTAAATTTGACTATGCTCGGTATAGTTGTGCTAAAATCCAATTAGTGTCTTTAGAAAACATATTTTTTTTAATTGAGTTTAAGGATGTTAGCTTTTTTTTAATCTGCATATATTTTAATTGGTGTCTTAGAAAACATATTTTTTAATCTGCATATTATTTTATAGTAAAAAATAATGGTCAGCTTAAAGGAAAATATTAATGGTTAGAAATTTTATAAAAAATATAAGTGATACGAGTGCAGTTATGCAGTTAAGCCCCATCATACTTCCAAATTCGCATGACACCCCTTATTAATTTCGTAAATGAACCAAGGCAAAGCTCCCTATTAAGAGGCAAAGAGCATGACTCTTCTAAAGTTTAGTCTTGTATAAGATATAAAGAGAGAGTACTAATGAAAAGTTGCAATTTGTGTATTACCTTGGATATAATCTGACTTATTAAAATTGTTAAAGAAATGCATGTTGTCCGAATATTTGGTTGGTACTATCAAACTTAATGTTTAGAAAGAAGAATTGACTAATTAATTCTAAAATCTCTTGATTAAGGTGTATTATAAATTTTTGGTATAATTTTGTCCCCTATTATTGTTGATATAATTTTCTTATGGTTTTTTTTTCTGACACATTGTTGTAATCCTCTCGCATACAACATCACATACCAATATATATATAAGCCAAGAAATTATAACAATTTCTATAGCACTTTTATTTCCTTCTACAAGTATGTGCCTTTGTTATTAGATTAGATTAGATTATTTTAAAGCAATTAATTATATTATATGTTTGATTTTTTCAGATCAAGAAATTGCAATAATTTTCATAGCATTTTCATCTTCTTCAACATGCATGTGCATTTGTTATTTTTTCTTATTAGATTAGATTAGAATAATTTAAACTAATTAATTATATTATATGTTTGATTTTTTTCGAATCACAAAGTTTAATTATACTATTATTATTTAAATAAATATTATTTGTATAAAAGTCAAAGAGAATCTCACACATTTTCTTAGATCTCAATGCGAATTATAATACTTATATATGGGTTTTGGTTAAAATAAATTTCATGTATGGAGTTAACTTATATGATCCTACTTTAATCGGATTTGATAATTTAACGTTTGTTCTTTACACCCAAACTCTTTTACAAAACCAAGAGATTTTTAAATTAATCTTGGGGGTTGCTTGCATTAAAAAGTTATGTTAGAGGGCCCATACAGTTTGTTTTATAGTTTAAGATTATCAATATATTTTATCTCCTATGCATATCAATTATGAGTAATAATATAATTTAATAGATCCAAGTATATGCTAATATATTTCTGGACTCTTGTCTTATCTTTTGCTCTTTATTATGTACAAACCTAGCGATTCTTATTCAATTCCATCTTTTTTCTTTTTTGTCTCTTGACATTATCTTTTGTTCTTTATTATGTACAAACTCATTTCGTGGATTAAGGTTATGGTTTTCAAGGGGGAAGCAGAAGACAAATAGGTTAATTTTTGTGTTGGACCCTATTATTTGAAGAGATTAATTTTAAGAAATCCAACTCCAACATGGTATCATAGTTAGCTTAGATGATGAAATTGTTACTCTAGAATTGCCTAGGAAAAATATAAAGGTTGAGAAAGATTGATCTTAGCTCAATCAAAATATGAAACAAAAAAGAATAAATTATAATAATTTTTCAATATTTATATTATAACTTAATTTTTTGAGTAAAATTAGAAAATTTTAGAAGGAATTTCCATGTAATTTTTGTATGCTTATGTGATTGCTTTTATCACATAAAATTATATTATAGTTACCATTAATCTTTAGTTTTTATCTTTTTTTTTAAGTCTATCAAATAATATAGGCTGAGATCTCATATATATACCATGCTTGTTGTACTTCTTTTTTTCATGTTTGCATTTGAGATTGTTTATTATAAATCTTGAGCTTATAATGTTGAAAAGTGTTGCGCAATTTTATTTTCAATGTAATAAGAAATGTTATTTCTTTATTGCTAGAACTATAGTTCATAATGATATTATTATTCATTTTTGACTCCATACTATAACTTGGGATTAGTAGAGTTTAGAATACGACATGTAGTATCAATTTAACTTATTTTGTTTGCTATTCTTCTTGAAGATATTATTATATCAATTAATATCTTTTTCTTAGGAAATCAACTATGATATCCCAGTTAAGTATATTGATTCCAGTTTAACACAAAAATCCATTAGATTGATTTTTTATAATGTTTAAATAAGAATTATAGCAAATCTAATAATCAAAATGAATCTGACTTATTTATAGTAATAAAATAAATAAAAATTTATTTTGCTATTTAACCACGTGCATTGCACATTGCACGTGCATAAAAACTAGTGTAATATAAAATGGTGACTTTACATGTTATGTGTGTTTAATGGTCAGAATTGTATTAGTATGATTGATGGAACACACATTGTTGCGTTTGTCCCTGATAATGTAGTTGCTCGATTTCATGACCACGAAGATGGTCCCACACAAAATGTGCTTGCAGTTGTTACACCTGATAAGCTATTTTGTTATGTCATGGCTGGATGGGAAGGGTCAGCTAATGACTTTACAGTTTTGAGGGATGCATTGTCTATGCCTCCTCCAAAGGGATTGCGTTTGATAAAAGGTAATAAAATGTAAACTAACTTATAAACCATTTTATTAGTTTAAAATAATATTAGTTAATAATTTGGTTTCATGTTAATATTGTAGATTAATATTATCTCTGCAATGCTAGATGTACGACAATGGCTGGTTTTATTGCACCTTATCGTGACATGCGTTACCATCTTAAAGAGCAAGACAATAGAGACCATTGAACCATCACGAGCTTTTTAATCTTCGTCACTCATCACTTCGATCAAAGATAGAGAGTGCATTTGGAATTTTGAAAAATCGTTTCAAAATTCTAACATGTAGGCCTAATTTTCCATTTCAAACACAAGTCAAGATTGTTATTGCATGTTGCATTCTGTATAATTATATAATGATAGTTGATCTAGATGGTCGTTACATAACAGAAGATGTAGTTTTTGATGAAAGAGAGAGTGAATTTGCTAATGAAGAATCTGATGTTAGCATGCTTAATTTAAGCAAAAGGGAACAGAAAGAAGTACAAACTATTTGGTTAAATAAAAGAGATGAAATGCCAAAGTCCATGTGGATAGAATATTGTGCTTGATATAAGGAAGGGAATGAGGTGGAAATTGGTTTAGGTGATTAGTATTTGTGTTTTGTATTATTTTGAGTGATACCACCAATATATGTTGGATAATTAAATGAACAAGTTTGTTCCCCCTATTATCAAGCTTACTGAAAACCAAATTTTGTGTATCTTTGACATTTCTTTATTAATATATTCTTTTTTATGATGAGCTTCAATATATGTATGTCTAATTTTATGGTTTTGCTTTCTAATTGTCATGATGTAAACTTTATTCTTGTTGTCTCTATGAATATTTACAATATCACAGGACGATGGACAATATAAAAAAGTGTGCATATGGGGGTAACAGGACTGGATACTTTCAAGTCACTTCAATACTGGATCAACAATCGCCATATTGCACTCGTTCTCAAGGAGTACACACTCTTGGAAACCCCTACATTTTTGGTCGTCTTGGAGATTCGCCTAATCAACAGTTCATGAATGCCACTGTTGGTGGAATTCCTTTTGGGTTCCAACCCATAAATTTGAGCCAACAAATCATACGATCACAAAGCTCCCAAAAATAATGCTTCACAAAATTCAATTTCAAGTATTATGGTTGATTCTCCTTCAAAAGATGGAAAACATAAGAATGAAGTAAAGAAATGAAAGTCAACTAGGAACAATGAAACTCCAACATGAGGGAAAAAGGGAACTAGTAACAAAAAATAAAAACCTCCACATATTGAGGCATTAATTTCTTGCTTGGTGGAACTTGCTAATAATGGTTATAAAGTGTACAAGACATTTAAAGCCTCTACTTTCAAAAAGGCTGTTGAGCATGTGAATTCTATTTTTGAAGAAAATTATACTACATACAATGTGGAGAACCACTTACAAACCCTCAAAGATAAGTGGATACTTATTTGTGAAGCAAAAAAAAAACTTATTGGACCCGGATGGGATGAAGAGAGTAAGATGATTACACTTGATATCACGACATATCTTAAGCTTATCGAGGTATATTAAAATCTTAGTTTTGTCCACCAAGTTAATTCAAAATTTTCTTTTTAATATGTCACATTAAAGATCTCTATTTTTCTTATAAACAGAGACATCCAAAGCACAAGCCTTATTTGAATTGTCCAAATTCCAAGATATGAAGAACTTCGCATTATTTGTGGCGAGGATCATACTACTAGAAAATTTAGAAGGACAAGTTATGACCCTAACATTGATAAAGAGATTCCAACTATCAGTATCGACGAAGATGATCTTGTAGATAGTCCTGGTATGGATGGAGTTCGTGTATCACAATTCAATAGAGTAGAGCCTTCGAGCATTTTTATCAAGCCAGGAACTGTAAGTGGTAAATCATCCCATCCAATAAAGAAGAAGAAAAGGGAGGACCCACAAATAATTATTGGTGAGAAACTTGTGGAGGAAATGAGAAAGGTAGTCACTGCTATTGTTGGTTTGAAGGAGCGAACTTGGGTTGAGGTTCTTACTAATAAGGTTTTTGATTTTCAAGATACTAGTGTGCTCCCCATGTGAAGCACGGCCTTCCCTTTTTTATCGCTACAGTAATCCCGTTTTTAATTGCTACAATATATTTTTTTAAACGCCAAAGCAATATATATTTTTGAATGCTACAATGATTTTTTTAAAATGCTACAATGTCGCACCTCTACTACAGTAATATTTTTTAAAAATGCTACAATAATATTTTTAATAATGATACATTATCTCGCCTATGCTACAGTTATATTTCTTTGGAAATGCTATAGTAATATGCTACAGTAAATTACTGTAGCATTAATGTAGTATGAATAGTGATTCTTGGGTCCTCCCATTATTATAGAGGAATAGATTTCCATAGATAATCTTGAAGTGGTTTTTGATGAATACTACAGGAATGAAGTTGAAGCAAAGGCTTTTATGGTATTGCCCGAACCAATCCAGAGAAAGAGGATTCCTAACGTGTTGGAGAGAATAAGTAGGCGACCAACTTTGGACAACACTTAGAAAGAAGCTACTAGTTTCAGAAACATGGATAACACCCATTAATAAATGGTTCTCAATTTAAACTATTTCTCTAGTATGGATAGTATTTTTAGAGATTGCACTTTATTTTTTTTTTAAACTTAATGATACTAATTTATTTTAACTAGGCGTGTTGGACTTTGATATGAATTGAGCTTACAATAAGACTATGATTCTTATTTATTTTAGCTATTTTTTAATTGCGCTTTCTTTTTCTCAGCTTAATATATTTTCGTGAATGTTGTTGCTTTTTTCTTTTTCTTTTTCTTTTTCTTTTCTTTTTTCTTCTCTTTTTTCTTTTTGGAGCCTAATTGTTGGTTTATCGAAGTCATTTCTGTAGCATGGATTCGAAGCCAAATAAATGCTCTAGGAAAATTGGATAAATATTGGATGTGGAGGCAAAATGTGAAGGCTATAGATATGGTTATCAGGAGGTGGTGGACTATTGCTGCAAGAAAATCAAAGTTGGTGATTTGGACAATATTGTAAGTTTTCATTTGCTAAAGCTTGCATAGATCTTTGCCCTCATTCTACTGTAGTTACTTGGCATAAGGTTGTATGGATCTCTCTGTCTTTGCCTGAACACAACTACATTTTTGACTTGCTATTAATTATGGATACACTTTGCCCCATGGGAATTGCCATTACTAATAACTGTATGTTTTGCTCTATTGCATGGCATCATGTTGACTTGGCCATCTAGGCACGTCCATTAACTCCTTAAAGTGTGGGACATCTGCACTCAGCATGCAATTTAGTCATAGCCCATGAATTTGACCCAAAAGCCTGGGTATAACGATATGGATCCATGATAATCAGTCTCAACAGAGAAGGCTATTAATTATGGATACGCTTTGCGCAATGGTTATTGCTAGTACAAATAACTGTATATTTTGTCATTTTTGGCCGAAGAATCATGCGAGCTAGTTTATTTTTAGGTGCTTTTACTGCTGGATGTAATACAATTATGGAACAGTTTAATTTTTAGAACTAGAAGTTGTAATAGACTCCATGACATGAATTAGATGTGTTACCAATTGAAAGGAAAAAATCACAAGAAGAGGATTCGATAGTGATACCCTCATGGCTGCGATACATTTTTAAATTACTACAAGGAGATCACTCTCAACTTGAATTCTGGACAATCCTGCTTCTTTTGCAATCATATCTTCAAGAATGAGTAATGCTTCCATTGTGATTGCATTTTATGTGAGAGGCCATTTGAAAGCACTTGCAACCATAACATGATCATGATCATCTCTAACAACAAAAATTGATGCGTGAATGATCTCCACCAAAAAAATTATCATCATATGACTTTATAGTAATCTAACTTTAGAGATTTCCAACACGCTTTTCTAGTTTGCTGAGGTAATTGGATCAGTTGTATTAGCTTCTCGATATTCATTAAGTTATACAACACTACTTTCAAAATAAAATTTACTACCCTCTCGTGCTTTTCCTCAAAGCACATAGTGTTCATGTTATTCTATGACTTCCATGTCGTTATAGCAATTAAATCTAAGAAGTGTGGCAAGAAACTCCATACTCTTTTCACAAGGTAAGCTAAACAAATAAAATAATAGCCTGTAATTGGTTTATTGGTTTGTAAGCCAAAAAAGAAGCTCATCCAACCCAGCTTAATTTGTAGATGGCTTATAAGCTTTGTCGCTTGACCAAGTAAATGACAAACTTACCCCTCAATCTTTAACACAACTCCAAAAACTTTATCCTTTTTAATCATTTTAACAATAATGATTGATTATAAGCTACTTTTTACCGAACACTCTCCTATTCAATGCAGCTTATGGTCCATTTATTTTACCCAATAATTTGGCTTATAACATACATAGCCAATTTCCCAAATTTGCCCGTAATTTGTAAGGCTTCATTTGGATACCATGATGTTTTTCTTGTTGTATTTTTGTAAAAAAAACCATCATGGTGTTGTGTTTTCCCTTAAAATATTTTCAAAACACCATGTTAAGTATTTTTGGTCAATACTGTAGGCGTGTAAAATTGCCTATAGGTCCCTTAGCTTAGCTCGGCACGGTGATTCGACAAATCAACGGACGATCGAGCGACGAGGCGACAAGGCACGCAAACAACGGAATACGTTCGCACGTGGAATCAAACCAACGTTTCGGGGAATCACCGAGTCATCTAAACAAGAGCGAACTCGATGATATAACGATCGAATCAAGATCAATTCCGGACTCGAACTCAGAAGCGGATTAACTGCCATATTTGGAATCAAGTCAATGAGTCGATTCCAGAAACCGAATCAAATCCGAACGACGAAGAACCGGAAAACACCGAAAAAACGACGAAACGAACCAACACCCGGGAACTCGGCCGAAACCGAGCCAACCCGGGGTGGCTCGGCCCAAGCCGAGCCACCCCAGGGTGGCTCGGTGGCCGAGCCACCCCTGGGTGGCTCGGCCATGGCCGAGCCACCCAGGGGTGGCTAGGCTCAGAACTGTGCGCGGGCACAGTTCTGAGTGCCTATAAATAGGCCATGTGTTCGTTCATTTGAGAGGACTTTTGGTTGAACTTCTAAAGAGCCGAAACTCTGCCGGATTGTCATCTCAACTCGGAATTGTGAAGGCTTGAAGCTTGGACCCTCGGATTCAGTTTTCGGCGAGCACCCGCGACAAACAAGGCAGGAGTTCGAAGAAGCTAATCCTCAGATCTACATCGTTCTACTCCGGATCTAAGCTTGGTTCTTAGATCCCGAGATTCGAGCGGTCGTTTCCTTGGCGAAACGATTCCTCCTGGCTATTATCTCCTTGGTGGGATAATACCCGTAATACGTTGTAGATCTGCTTGGATCCAGATCTCGCGGTGGTCAACGGTAATCAACCCCGGCGCAGGCAAAGAACCCCATAAAGCGAGTGACCGAATAACAGGAGCTCGCGATCTGTTCAAAGGAAAGTTGTAATTTTTTGTTTCTTTCTTTATTTCGATCTCCATTGTAACCGGCTCTTATAAAAAGACCGAATATTTGTAAAACGCATAAAGTTGTTTTCAAAGTTTGTAATGGAATCCTCAATGAAGAAGAACACGATTTTCCACGCGAACAATCTGGCGACCACAGTGGGAGCCAACAGCTTCGCTGCCGAAGCTGGAGCGTCGCAGCCGCGGATCTCGATCCCGGTCGTGGAGGAGGTCGAGTATGAATTCGACCAACAGAAGTACGAGGAATACGTCTCCTCGTCCGGATCTACCTCCTCCCCCAAGTCCAAGAAGTCCCAAAAGCTCTCCTCTAGGAGAAAGGTGCGTTGGTGCGATGAAGTTGAAGCCACCAACGACGACCTCACCCCAATCGACGCTGAAGCTGCGTTGAGTGAGGCCCTACCGACCTCAAAGAAGGTCAAATCCGCCATCGAAGGCGTGGTGACTCTCTCCAAGAGAGCCCGCCAGAGGCAGCGTCAACGCCTCGCGAAGCAATTCGCCAAGGCCATGGAGTCCGTTGACGGGGTCCGTTATCATGCGGATCTGAAGAACAAACGAGGCAAGCAGCCTCAACAGCAAATGCATGGTGGTTCCTCTAAGCCATCAACTATGGAGTGGGTCCGTGTCAAACGGAATCGCTCGACTTTGGAGGAGCGCATCCGCAAACGCCGCGCGTTATCGGCGCAAGCACGGGTCAAAGCTGAAGAAGCCCGTCGGAAGCTGCAGAAGGAGGTGGTCAAGAAGCCGCCACCAACTCGCAATGTTTGGAGGCCAAAGTCTGAAGCGGTTCAAGCTAAGGAGCAAGACCCGCGGCCTCCAAAGATTCAACACCCGGCAAAGCAACCCAAACAGCCGGTGATTGCCGCAACTGCCCTGGGAGATCCCGCAGGACCATCCCAGAAGAAAAAATCCGTTTTGGAGCGACTCGGTCCACTTCCGAAGGAACGAGGTAAAGCTCCAGTTCAAGAACGCTTGGGGCCAATGAAGAAGCCCACAACAATGCAACACGCTGGGGGTCGCCGTAACCCTCAACACTTGGAGAAAACTGTGGCACCCAAGCGCACAACTTTGCGCATTCAAGTGCAAGATTCCGCTGAAGATTCACGTCCACGAAGACGCGTTTCGAGGCGTATAACTCTCGAGAGCCCGAAAAAGGCAATTAATCCTCAGAAGGAAATGTTGTCGTCCGAGGATGATGACATTATACCTGAGAAATCGTGCCCACACACGATAGGTTGCTCCGACTTTCAAACGGACGGGCTGTACTATCGTGTTGCGGGTACGAGCAAATCCAGAAAGAGAAGCCCTCAGAGGTTTGAAGCTCAATGTCCGTGTTCAAAACTTATTCGGGCAGTACTGTCTGAGTGCAACTGTGTAAAGACAGTCCCCGAAAGAGTTTCCGTGTTCGAGAGACTCAGCAATGAAGCGCCAAAGCCAAGGCCCAGGCGTTTCCGAAGAAAAAGAGCGATGGTCGAAGACGGTGAACATTCAAGGGTCACTGTCAACATGACCAACAGAGGAACATCGGCTCAGGATAACCCCGAGACGATTCCAGAAGCATCCCGACCCAGGACCCGTTTACAGTCTGGGGCCATCAAGCGAGGAACGTACGGTAGGGTCCGGACAAGAGTACCTTCAGAAGATGAAGAATCAGACGCTGGTTCAGCCGTTGCGTCTGACAATACGGTGTCCAGTGAAGGGCAACCCCGCGAGTCGTTCATGATAAGCGCGGAGCAAGTGGCCAAGATGCTTGAAGATGCCATTGCCAAACAACAGGAAACCTTTCGGTTCGAGATGCAGATGGCCATGCAGAACATGAGAGAGATGCATGACCAACAGATCCAAGCATTAAAGAACCAACAAGGGGAACCAAGTCGTCAAAACCAGAACAACTTGGAAGATGAGGATACAAATGAAGCTCGCAACGTCAATAACCCTCCCATTAATCCAGGGGGTGGTAACGATAATGCTAGCGAAGACACAGGTGAAAGTCTGAAAATTAAGAACCTCGAAAGCAAAATCAATACATTGATTTCTGCTCAAGAGACTAAAAAGACGGGCATTCCCTGTCCTTACCCAAGAGAGTGGGAATTGATCCCATATCCGGCAAAGTTTAGTCTAATCAACTTCACGCTGTTTAATGGGATGGGTTCACCAACTCAGCATTTGATTTATTTCAAATCGCACTTGGGAGTCATCTCGGGTAATGAGCCTCTGATGGTGCGGTCATTCGTCGGCACTCTTCGCGGAGCTGCCTTCGATTGGTATCGTCGCCTCAAGCCAGGAAGCATAAACAGCTGGGACGACATGGAGACCAAATTCCTTGCGAATTTCTTCGACGACGACACTGAAATTTCTATCGGGACATTGCTCGATGAGAAGCAGAAGGACGGAGAATTGGTCGAAGTCTTCGTCAAAAGGTTCCGGAATAAGGCGATGAATTGCCGGGACCCGATCAGCGAGGAGTTCATTCTTCAGACCTGCCACAACAACCTCTCGCTGGATGTTTTGGAAGCAATGGGCACAGCTCCATCCAAGACATGGAAGGACTTGAAGGTCCGAGGCGAGCAAGCTGAGCGGTTCCTCAGGAGGAAGAAGGCGGAGAGAGGCCAACCGGCTACAAACCCTCCGAAGCAGAACTTCAACCAGAAAGGAAAAGGTAAAACTCAGGTTAATGCTGTTGATGCTAACCAAACCTTTCAATTGCAACCTCAGCAACAGCAGCAGCAGCAGCAACGAGCTCCACAGCAATCGCAGCCACATTGGCAGCAGCGGTCTCAGAAGCAAAAGTCTTCGGAGCCGAGGTTTCCCAAAGTCTACTCCTTTAAAGATGACGAAGTTCCCGGCATCTTCAAATATCTGTTGGAGAACAACAAGATCCAGCTGCCGGCGATTGTGGATCATGAAGGGGCCACTAAAGTGACGGACCCGAGGTACTGCGCGTATCACAGAGCGGTCCACCACCCAACGAAGTCTTGCTACCATCTCAAGGATAAGATCCAAGCATTGATCGACGTAGGGGTCATAACTCCGAAACCGGCCAAGAATGTAGGAGCAAATGCGGTGTCAATCAGCTTTGGATCAGTGCCTACAGCTTGGTTTGAGCCGAAGCGCGTCACCAAAGTCGGGATGAAGACGGTGAATGATGATCCACATGGACAGCGCCAAAAGGGACTTGTGCCACACACAGCCCCGAACGGCGAAATCCTTTGGGTTCACCCCGACCTGATTAAAGATGAACAATGGGCCGGATCGTCATCCACGAAGAAATCTAAAGGGAAAGGAAAGTCTTGCTACGGAGTTTCCGCCATCCCAGGGAAAGACGACGAAGGAATCCTAGCTTTCCCACTTTCTGAAGATGAACAAGAAATCTTCACCACCAGAAGCGGGAACCAATACCATTTCAACTATCCGTCACATAATGAACAAGCAGCTAAGCTAGGGGTGACAAAACAGGGACCAGCCAAGACTCTCATAGAGATAGGGGTGATCCCAATTCCCAAACCGGCTGAAGATGTTCGACGACAGTCGGCAGATAAACAGAAAGACAAAGGATCCCAAGAGGTTCAGAACCCGAAGCAGTCTCGCTTCAGTCGTCCAATTGGAGGAGATAAACCGGGAAGTTCGAAAAATCCGCGTGTCTTCGACATCATGGCTCAGCTAGCCAACATTCCAGCAAGGATAACACTTTATGAATTGCTGCGGCTATCTAAGGAAACTAGAGAAGCCTTGCAAGAAGCCCTGGCCGATTCAGAGGTGTTCCTTACTCAAATCAAACCAGCGCCCGAGGAACTGGAACTGTCAGCCCAACAGTGTAATGTGGCAGCCAAGAACATTCCCTGCATCACCTTTACCAAAGAGGACATGCAGACGAAGAATTCAAATCATGATCGGCCTCTATACTTCGTTGGGTACATTGGCTCCAGCGAAGTTAACCGAATCCAAGTGGATCCGGGTTCCGCTGTGAGTATTATGCCACTTCGACTGATGCACAGCCTTGGCATTCCAGTCAGCAAGTTGGCGTCTACAGGCACAGTCATATACGGATTCAACACCAGCGGGTCAAGACCTTTGGGTAAAATCCGGATAAAGTGCCAAATGGGCGATTTAAAGACGGAGGTCACGTGCTACGTGATTGATGCTGAGACATCCTATAACTTACTATTGGGTCGGCCTTGGATCCATAGTAACGTTATAGTCCCCTCCACTCTACATCAGTGTTTGAAATATGTCGACACTGATGGAAGAGTTAGGACGGTGGTCGCGGATAAGCAGCCATTCAAAGGGTACGAGAACTACTTCACAGATTCTCTCCTTTATGGTAACGAATCCGATACAGAACCATCGGTCCAAGGCACGGACAGCGGAGAAGAAGCTGATTCCGAGGCCGGATTCAATTACAATGGTGGTTTTGTTTTTAATGACATTGTACCCTTTGTAATCAATCTCGACGACGAACAGTCGTCGGATGGCGGTTGTAACTGGCAACTTGCCGAACTTGAAATAAATAATGGTTTAGAGTACTCCTTGTCTTTTGATGATGTGATAAAGGGATTATACGATAATCCTGAATCATGTATGCCGCTCCGATCGTCGTATGTAACGAAGAAGCGTCTCCAACACTCTTTCGGAACAACTCAGATTATTCCCGCCAAAAGAGGGGGACAAAAAGAAGTAATCTTCGGTAAAGGAGAAAATCTTCCGGTGCCAGATCATTTCCTAAGAGAGGATGAAGATGGTGACAAATCTGGTTTACATTTATCTAAGTACAGTCCAGAAGCGCGCAAGCTCATGGAAAGACAAGGATATGATTTCACACTCGGAGAAGGTCTATACTTCGATCGAGGTTCCCGTGTCCCAGTCAAAGCGGCATATGTACCAAAGGGTAAACCGGAGGGCTATTATCGTCACAAGAGGGGCTTAGGATACGTTTCGTCAGATGACGAATGTGGCTGGCAAATCATAGATCAAATTGCTAACAAAGCCAAGGATCGGTACTTGCTAGATTCGTCAGCTGAAGATTCCGACACAAGTTTGGGAGAAATGTTCAAGGCCTTAATGTCGAACATGACAACGGCTGATCCATCTACAATGGAGGACGACGACCAAATGCCAACGTGGGAGGACCCATGGGTTCATCACCTAAACATGCAATATGGTGATAGGTTCGAACAAAGAGAGCCACCCACCGAAGACGAAGTAATCCAAGTTAACATGGGCGATGAGGCCAATCCAAAACCCATATTTATCAGCGGTAGTCTTCCATCAGATGAGAAGGAGGAGTTAATTGCCCTTATCGGGGAATATATCGACGTCTTCGCGTGGAACTACGAGGACATGCCAGGGCTCGACCCCAATGTGGCTATGCACCGCCTCGACATCAAACCGGATGCTAAACCTGTCAAGCAACAACAAAGACGGTTTCGTCCGCAGATTATGGAAGCCATCGAGACAGAGGTCAAGAAATTGATCGACTCAGGGTTTATCCGGGAGGAGCAGCATCCAGATTGGTTAGCCAATATCGTCCCAGTCATGAAGAAGAATGGCAAAATCAGGATTTGCATCGATTTCAGGAACCTGAATGAAGCATGTCCAAAAGACGATTTTCCTCTCCCAATCACGGACGTCATCATCGACAATACGTGCGGATTCGAGAGAATGTCTTTCATGGACGGCTTTTCGGGGTATAATCAAATCAAGATGCATCCCGATGACGAAAAGCATACAGCATTCAGAACGCCCCTCGGTGTCTTCTGCTACACGGTGATGCCGTTCGGTCTGAAGAACGCAGGTGCCACATATCAACGAGCGATGACTAAGATTTTCCAGAAACACCTCAGGAAAACAGTTGAATGCTACGTTGACGATTTAGTGGTAAAAAGCCGCAGCAAAGAAGATCACATCAAGGACTTGAGAACAATGTTTGATCTCATGCGGAGTCATCAATTGAAGATGAATCCCACAAAATCCTTCCTCGGAATGTCCAGCGGAAAATTCCTTGGATTCGTCGTTACCACCAAGGGTATACATATCGACCCAGACAAGGTAAAGGCGATAAATGAATTGCAACCCCCGAAGAATCTGAGAGAACTCAGAGGGTTGCAAGGGCGCTTGGCGTATATCCGGAGATTCATTTCAAATCTTTCCGGGAAGTGTCAACCATTCTCTAAGCTAAACAAGAAGGGCGTATCGTTTATTTAGGACGATGCTTGCCAGAAGGCATTCGAAGATATCAAGGCGTATCTGATGAATCCCCCTGTTCTTGTTGCACCAAAATCAGGTAAACCGTTCTTGATTTACATCAAGGCGATGAACCATTCGGTAAGTGCTTTATTAGCACAAGACGATGATAATGGTCACGAACAGGCAGTTTATTACCTAAGTAGGACCTTGATAGGCGCCGAGTCTCGGTATCCAATGATCGAGAAAGAATGTCTCGCATTGGTGTTCGCAGTACAGAAGATGCGACATTACTTGGTTGGTCAGACGATTTACGTCATTGCCAATGTTAATCCGGTACGGGTGTTCATGACTCAACCAGGTTCGATGAATTGGCGGTTAGCAAAGTGGGCCCTTCTTTTGTCCCAGTATGATCTGCACTTCAAACAGCAGAAGTCGGTCAAAGGACAAGCGATTTGTGACCTTTTGGCGGCAAGCCCGACAACAGATACGGTTGAAGTATACGATGACTTGCCGGATGAAACCCACGAGGTTAATACCACGTCACACCAACAAGTATGGTAGTTATACTTTGATGGTGCTTCGAGAGCAGTTAATAAGGCAGTAACCCCTGGATGTCCTAAGGTCACTTCCGGAGTTGGAGTTGTCTTAGTTTCCCCAGGGAAGCACGTGATGCCTCGAGCTTATTCACTAACGAGTCCGTGCTCTAACAACGTAGCTGAGTATAATGCACTCCTCATAGGACTCAGTTTCGCCAAAGAGCTGGGGGTCGAATATCTCGAAGCCTTTGGAGATTCTCAACTGATTGTCAACCAAGTCCGTGGAGAGTACGAAGTCAGGAACCCAGACCTGATTCCATACCACCAGGAGGCCGTCAGAATGACAGATTCTTTTGAAGAATTCTATATCGAATATATCCCGCGTCTCCAGAACGCTCATGCAGATGCACTGGCAGCACTAGCAGTATCACTCGCGCAACCGCCCGAAACTGAACTGCTAGTCACAGTAAGATCACACCAACTCTGCGTACCCATATACGATATGGGTATCGAAGAGGAGGAAGATAGAAACGTAAACGCCAAAGAGGTGAACTCAACCTAAATCGGGTCCGAGTCCCGAGATTGGCGCTTTCCCATTATTGACTATGTCCAATATGGCATTTTACCAGAGGATGTAAAGGAAAAAGAATCTATCCGCCGAAGAGCACCACGGTTCTTTTACAATACCGAGACCCGTACGCTGTATCGCCGGGGGTACGATGACTTGCTTCTCCGATGCCTTTCGAGCGAAGAAGCGAAAGAAGTTTTTAAGGAAGCACATGAAGGAGAATGTGGAGCGCATCAGCCTGGTCCCAAGCTGTATGATCGAATCAGAAGAATGGGATATTTCTGGCCAACAATGGTTCGCGACGCGATCGAGTACGCCCGAGAATGTCACGCTTGTCAAGTGCGTGCGAGTTATATGCACCAACCACCGGAGCGATTACACACATCAACCACGTCTTGGCCATTCGAGACATGGGGTATGGATATTGTCGGTCCTATCTTTCCTCCTTCAGTCAAAGGTGATCGATTTATTCTCGCTATCACCGACTACTTTTCAAAGTGGGCTGAAGCCATTCCGCTTAAAGAAGTGAAGACGAACAATGTCATCAACTTCATCAAGCATCATGTCATATACCGACACGGCGTGCCGAGGCGGATCATTCATGACAACGGTCCGCAATTCATAAGCAACGCCTTCATCAGGTTCTGTGACAAATTCAAGATCCAAGATGTTTCGTCGACAGCTTATTACCCCGCTGCGAACGGGTTAGCTGAAGCTTTCAACAAGACGATCATCAAGATTTTGTCAAAGCTCGTGAAAACCAACAAGCGAGATTGGGACGATAAGCTCGGAGAAGCACTCTGGGCTTATCGCACTACCATACGCACACCCACGGGAGCTACCCTATATTCGTTGGTGTACGGATGTGAAGCTGTGCTACCCCTGGAAGTTCAAATCCCCTCCCTTCGGATCGCTCTCGCAACGGAGATGACGACCGAAGAGCAGCATCAGAAGCGTCTCGAAGAACTCGAAAGGCTGGACGAAAGGCGCTTGGAAGCTCAACAACACATTGAGTTCTATCAGGCCAGGATATCCAGAGCTTTTGACAAAAGGGTTCGCCAAAGAAGCTTCAAGGAAGGAGATCTGGTCCTCGCTGCTCGTCGACCAATAATCCTCACCTCTAAGAAGAAAGGTAAATTCGAACCTAAGTGGGAAGGACCGTTTGTAATAGACACAGTCTATTCGAACGGCGCTTATCGCTTAATTTCTTTAGAGGGTAACAGGCAATTAATGCCAATAAATGGGAAGTTTTTGAAAAAGTACTATCCCTAGTACGTTCAGGACAACTCATTTATCGGGAAGTTCCTTGAAGAATATTACCCTTAATATTCTAGAGGATAACCCAATTTTATTTTTACCACCAAAATCCCTCGCTGATCAATTTTAATTGACAGTGAGTCCACCAAAAAGGTTCACTCTCAGTTCGGAGTCCCCTTTCGATGAACGAAAGAACTCCATTTCTTTTCTCTTGGGTTCAACCTTTTTATGGTTGTAACTGAAGTTGAAATTTCTCTTCGATAAACGAAGAACTCATTTTTTTCGATCAGATAACCAATCCTATAAAAGGTAGGTTTATCTAGATCTTCCGGATTCTCGGAGTGGAGATCCCACTTCTAGTTTCCTTCTTGCACTGGAAATAGAATATAAAATTCTTCCTTTCCAGAAACAATGAATAGAATATAAAATTCTTCCTTCCTTGTCCAGGGAATAGAATATAAAATTCTTCCTTCCCCACATCAACTCTTTTTCCAAAATTTATAAAATTAAGATTCATCTTAGGAAGTTTATCCCGAATCCTAAGCAGGGATAAGTCTGCGCCTAACACGCGTTGCCGGTTTAGTCTTTTCCCGATTGAAAAAGACACCAGAGTTCGATTCTGGGGTATTTTATCCTGAAACCTAAGTAAGGATAAGTCTGCGCCTAACACGCGCGGCCGGTTAGTTCTTAACCGTTAAAAAGAACACCCGTCCGCATATTCAACATTGTGGCAGGTTGTTATTAATAACACCGAAATCCATGCCTCATACGCATGGGGAATTTTATCCTGAATCCTAAGAAAGGATACGTCGACGCCTAACACGCGTCGCCGGTTTGGTCTTTATCCGTAGAAAAAGATACCAGAGTCTGACTCTGGGGTCTTTTATCCCAAAGCCTAAGTAGGGATAAGCCAACATCTAAAACACGTTGCTGGGTAGCCTATTCCCATAACAATGGCAAAGCCTACATATTCAAAGTTGTAGCACAAAGTCTAAGGGAGTTCATTCCTTTAGCGCAACGTCACATGTGGAACGGATTAAAACAATCCGCATGTAAGCCCGACTCAAACGGTAGTCGGTAAGAGCACATCAAATCCGTTAAAGGCTGAGGATTTGCCAAAAATCCTAAGTCAACGTCTCATACACGTTGTTGTTTAGTCTTTTCACAGGAGAAAGACGAAGTCTACGTATTCAACATCGTAGCACTAAAAGGGTTAACTCTTTTAGCTTAACGTCACGTGTGGAACGGATTTAGACAATCCGCACGCTAGCCCGACTCAAACGGTAGTCGGTAAAGGCTAATCAAATCCGTTAGAGGCTGGGGGTTGGCCAAAAATCCTAAAGCCAACACCTCACACGTGTCGCCGGGTAGCCTATTCCCGTAACAATGGCGAAGTCTATGTATTCGACATCATAGCACAAAGTCTCAGAGAATTCAATCTCTGAGCGCAACGTTACATGCGAGCGGATTTAAACAATTCGCATGCTAGCCCGACTCAAACGGTAGTCGGTAAAGGCTCATCAAACCCGTTGATGGCTGAGGGTTTGCCAAAAATCCTATGAGTATTGTGGTCAATCATTTCAAACGGAATGACGAATCATAATAAAGATAAAAAGGAAATTCACTAAAAGAGTCAAGAGTCAAAACACTCAGTAAACAAAATCAGACATCAAGACTGTGGCTAAAAATCTGCTGGCTGACCTTAGACAGCTTCTCATCATAAGCTTGCCTAAGTTCAGCCCTAAGGGACTCCTCGGTGGCGGTCGAAGTCTTCGCAGCAGCCTCCTCGATCTCGATTAGCCTCTGCTTCAAAGACTTCAACTCATCGGACAAAGCCGTACAGGTCTGCTGGTCCTGTGCTTCTGTCATCTGAAGAATGCCAAAAGTCTCCTCTTCTTCGCGGAGTTCTTTTCTAAGCTGATCTATCTTGGTCCCACAAGAAGTAATAGAAGAGCGGAGCTCGGCAAGTGAAGATAATCTGGTAGCAAGGCCGGTCTCAATCCGAGCTACTCGGTCTCGCTGCGCCTGAACCTCAAGACTAGCAAGAAGCTGAGTATCGCGCAATGACTGTAAATGGGTCTCCAGCTCAGCAGCAATGAAGGAAGAGGCTCCGGTATCTCGAAGTTCACGAAACATCTGAAGCTCGTGCTCTAGGCAGTCGATATCATCAACTATGGCCTTCGCCAAATCTGGGTATCCTGCTTCCCTTATCAAGTTGATTCTGGAATTAAGGAGAGGTTTAAACTGGTGAAGTGAAAGTCCATCGTGAAAGAGCTTGCCAATCATAGCATTCACAAAGGAGAAGAAGGAACGAACATCTATGCAGATGACGACCTTGTCAGGATCGTCGTCAGATAACAACTCCTTCACTAAGACATGAAGACGAGAAGAACGCCCTACACAAAAAAGGGAGAATTCCGTCAAAAGTCTTAATAAGAAAAAGGGATAACACTCTTCAATGGGTTAACTTATACCTTCTTCCTCTTGATCCGCTGGGGGTAGTGGAGGTGTAACGGCTGTAGGTGCATCAACTGGTATAATTGGTCTCACAGCCGGCTCAACAGGGTCTTTCTCAACAAAAGCTCCTGCCAGATACAAAACAGAATTCGCAGAGGCGTTACATTATAGTTGCATTAGTCAAGATTGGCTATAATTAACTCAGAAAGAAGCACATACCTTCAAAGAAACCATCCTCGGGATTTTCAGCGAAGGCGCGCTCAGAAAACATATCCCCAGGTAACTGGTCATCGATCTGAGGAGAGCTATATATGTAGCGCATCATGGGAGTGTCCGCAAACAAGCTTCCCTCGTCAAAGTCATCGATGGAGAAATCTGATATAAAAAAATATCAGTGCCAAAGAAGAGTGAAGAGACTACAACTAATGGAAATGAGTTACCTCTCACGGGTGCATCAGTCTCTTCATTTCCAGGATTCGCCTCCTGCAAATTATCTGAAGAAGCAAGAAGTAGAGGACAGTTAGAAGATACACAAATTTATTCGTGTATTATCTAAAGAAATACGGTGTCAGTGTTAGATGTACCTGGATTCACGGAATCGGGTCCTACATTGATCTCCTCTCTAATGTCAGCAACCCCTGTAGGCCTCTCTACAGGGGGTGGTGGGTCAGACTCATCGGGAGATACGGGAATAGGATCGGGACTCATCTCATTCTCCCCACGCGCTCCTATATAGAGGTGGAAAAGTATAAGTCAATGTGCTGAATAACCAAGGGAATGGTTTTTAGGATAGATGTTACCTCTATCACTAGCAGGATCGTCACCAGCAAAGTCCATATCTGAGGCTCGGGAAGCTGCACGCGGCTTACGGGCTAATCTCTTCCGCCTAGCAGTGGGGATCGAAGGTCTCGCCTGAGGAGGAGGATGAAACTCTTCATCATGATCAACTGTGGTCCCTGAAACGTCAAACCATAGTCAGTTTCAATATTTCTGGAAGATAAAGGGAAAAGTTGAATCGCAAACCTCGCTCGGAAAGGTCATCATAATCTTCAGGATCGCCGCCTGAAGCCTCGTCTGTGGAATGGAATGTCCTCTGGCCCTCTTCATCAATTCGGCGAGTCTTGTTCCGCGCCCTCTGTGCACGAGCGTTCTCCCGAATCCTAAGGGAATCAATCTGAGAAGCTTTCTCAGCCTCTATCTCTGCAATCGGCTTCACGGGGACAGTCTTGTTAGCTGCTAGTAACCACTTGCAGCTCAAGAAAGTGAGGTTCAACTGCCGATCAATACTCGGGAGGCTGAACTTAGCACCAGTATAGCCAGTCACGGTCCACAACCATGCACGGAGACCGTCTATCAAACCACTATGGGTCCGAAGCTGCTGACGAGGATTCCCGATGTAGAGCTGATCATAGCCAAACTGGCGAGCGAATCGGCAGGGTAGATATGGCTCTATGAAGCACTGATCCCTCACCCGAAAAGTCAGATAGCCAGGCCTGATGTTCACCAGCCAGTTGAAGCAGCCAATGTCTAAGTGAGTCCGATACTCTCTCGGTCTCTCATCGTCTATCAAGCACTCGCCGTACCGGCCGGAAAACTACGGAAAACAAGTGGAGAATGCCCAACACTTGTGAACCTGCAGCTGCTGTCTGACATCAGAAAATCCTCGGCCCTCCCACCTGCCATTCTCAAGCAACTGTAGCAGGGGAACAGAGTGATCTGGGGCGTTCGGCACCGACATCATATCCGAGCGGTGGAGGACGAACCAGGCCATCAGATAAGCGTACGGAAGCTCCACCTTAAGAGTAGGAATCTGACCTGGCAAATCGGTCTCCCTCCGTGTGAAGGCACTAGAAAGCTGTCGAAGTCCTCGGTGAATGTCAGCTACCATCACCGGAAGAAGTGAAAGCTCTTTCTTATAAGCAAGCTGAAAGGCCGGGTAGAGCACCTCTAAAGGCAATGCATCACCAGACTGGTATGGAACCACACACTTCTTCAACCAAATAGTGAGATAACCGGCGAGAAGAGTCATCGGCCGAATCGGAGTGGTCGCATGCCATAAGAAAGATCTGAATCTGGTCTTCGCAGGGAAGCCACCCTCAGGACTGCTAGTGGTGTAGGAGTGAGCATCAATCTTCTTCAACAAACTGTTCACCTCTGAGGGAGTAAGTGGGGCCAACTCACAAATAACCTCGCCAGAACTGTTCTCCAGGTTCTTGAATAAATAGTTCGCAAACTGCTTCAGACTCACGGAGGCCTTGGTCCTTTTCGCTAAAGGCTCAGACTGTGCCAAAGCAACGTGATAATGACAAGTGAGATCCCATAGAGTCTCATAGCGATCAGGCATGCGATCCTTCAACTGGTCCAATTCACGATTAGAGGGAAAGTACTCCTGGTATAACATCTGTCCCATGGGCAAGCCAGAAATCCGGTGCATCTCGTGAAGAGCCAAGCCCAACTCCCCCTGCCGGGTCAGAAAAGTGTTCGAGTCTGGATTATATAGCTCGAACAAAGCACAAAAATGTCTCAAACTGACAGGCAAGCCATACATGGTGGCACGAACGGCTGCATACAAACCGCAAGCGTGCAACTCCTCGCCCCATCGGCTCAAGACGTATGTCGTCATGCGACTCCACCAAGACTTGTCCGAAGAGTGGACCCAACCATAAATCCTGTGACGAGTCGCAGGCATCTCCCGTCCTAGGGCAGCGAGGCGATTCCTCAAGGTCAAAGCAGTGGCGAGAAGCTCGTTACGTGGTGGTGCATCTAGTCCCAACACTCCGGGATGTAATCCGGTGATGTGACTCCTGCTCGAGCCAGGAGCTGCCTGATGGGTGATATAGCCGCAATGGACGCTCTCATGATCCTCTGTCAAGCGCCACGACATCTCCCGTGTCACAGCCTGACGCCTGAGCTCAGTCAATGAGCGATGCCGAGGAATCTCCGGCAAGTATATGAAGCCACTGCCGGTCTTGTGGAGCCACTGCTCAGCGTCAATGAATACGGCTTCTGGGTCATCGACGGAATCACCAAACAGGAAGTCGCTCTTCCGAAGAGGCTGAGTAGAGCTGGCATCCTTCACAAAAGGCGCATCTGTGATCAGCTGACGAATGGCTCGATGACTACCTTCCCTCACCACCTGGGCAACCTCAGTCGACGTGCCCGAAGCAAACTGAGGAGTAGCTGGAATAGGAGAAGGATCGTCGGAGATCGAGTAATACTCGCCACGACGCCCACAGACTACGTGGGACGAGAATGATCCAGAAGGGTATCCCACTGCAAAGTGAACAGTTAAACACTGATTAGTCCCGATTATAAAAGGAAATTGAACTCATCTTACAAATAGTTAAGATAGAGTCATTGCCTTATAAAGGGTGAGACGATTTGGCCATATTGTGCAATTACAACACAGGGTATGTCAACAACATATCCCTGCCTTATAAAGCGCAATGTAGCGTCAAATCGCCCCCTTTAATTTTGAGATATGGTTTTGACCAAGCAAAACATATCTTTGAAGCGTCGATCCTCACCAACGAGAATCAAGGCTCTTCCCGATTGCCTCGCCAAGGAGAACAACGTGGGGTAAAATGGATCAATTTGCAAATTTTTAAGAAAAGAGGGGTTAATTTGCAAAATTCCCAAATATGCCAAAAGCGTCGATCCTCACCAAGGAGAATCAATGCTCTTCCCGATTGCCTCGCCAAGGAGAACAACGTGGGGTAAAAAGGATCAATTTATAAATTTTTAAGAGAAAAAGGGCTAATTTGTAAATTTCCAAATGCTGCCAAAAAATAGCTCACCAGCATAGGAGGGAGGCGCGCCATCAGCCGACATAGCAGGGGAACGACCTCTCGAGGCACGCGATATGACGAGCTGCAAAATAAATGAAGAAGTCAGATCTAGAAAAAAGATCATTTTTTTATCAGATCTACCCCCCTGAAAGATTAACTCGAGGCGTCAAATCACACCCTCAACCCTCACATGCGATCCCACAAATGCATAAATTAAAATTGAGCATGAAAGAGATCAAAATTGTGGAGGATTTACCTGAAAAAAGACTCGAGATCCAACGAAGATGAGACCTTTTAGGAAACTTTCACCACGTGCTCGAGGGATCTGAGAGGAATTCTAAAAAATGGTTTTTCGAGGGATTTTTCAGTTCAAGATCCAAAGGAACCCTAGATCTAGGATAACTATCTAGGTTTGAGGGAGAACGGATGCTCGAGGGAAGAGAAAAGTCAAGAAAGAGATCAAGGGGGGGGGGGGCGGCCCTAGAGAGGAGGAAAAGAAAAGAGAAAAAGAAAAAAATGGACCCCTATTTATAAGGTGAACCAAGTTGAACCGGACCGGACCAAGTTGAACCGAACCGGACCAGTCCAGATCAGTCCAAACGGGGTTGAGTCGAGCATCGAAACGACTCCGAATCAATTGAGAGTCTCATCCTTGGTTTATTCCTGTCTCTCCCACACATTCGGAAAGAACGGAAGAAATCTTTTGAGCCAAATTACTGCCTTTTTTGGCTCATTTTCAAGCCGGTTCAGCTTATTTCGAGCACGGAAATACTCCAATAAGGTATACGAGTATAAACTATTCCCTATTTATTGAGAAGTTCTTGGAGAATATTTTTCTAAAAAATATTCTTAAGGATAACTCAATAACGCGACGCCGGACAACGCGTCGCAAAAGAAGACTCAACACCAACGATCGGGGATTTGTTGTACATCGAACCAACCAGCACAAGCTAAAAGATTAAAAAATCAGGAATCGACTTCAAGTTCAAATTCCGACGACGGTCAGACAATAAATGCAGCACCGGAATCCTTACAAGCGTTCGACGAAGCACCGAATAGCCTGAAGGAGCGAAGGAATACAAAACGAAAGTCGTTCCAGGTCCCGTTACACCGACAAAGGGTAGGGACAATCATACCCAAAATATTCCAGACTCCTCTATAAAAGAATGAGGCTGGAACATTTTGGAGGGGGTATCTGTAGGCGTGTAAAATTGCCTATAGGTCCCTTAGCTTAGCTCGGCACGGTGATTCGACAAATCAACGGACGATCGAGCGACGAGGCGACAAGGCACGCAAACAACGGAATACGTTCGCACGTGGAATCAAACCAACGTTTCGGGGAATCACCGAGTCATCTAAACAAGAGCGAACTCGGTGATATAACGATCGAATCAAGATCAATTCCAGACTCGAACTCAGAAGCGGATTAACTGCCATATTTGGAATCAAGTCAATGAGTCGATTCCAGAAACCGAATCAAATCCGAACGACGAAGAACCGGAAAACACCGAAAAAACGACGAAACGAACCAACACCCGGGAACTCGGCCGAAACCGAGCCAACCCGGGGTGGCTCGGCCCAAGCCGAGCCACCCCAGGGTGGCTCGGTGGCCGAGCCACCCCTGGGTGGCTCGGCCATGGCCGAGCCACCCAGGGGTGGCTAGGCTCAGAACTGTGCGCGGGCACAGTTCTGAGTGCCTATAAATAGGCCATGTGTTCGTTCATTTGAGAGGACTTTTGGTTGAACTTCTAAAGAGCCGAAACTCTGCCGGATTGTCATCTCAACTCGGAATTGTGAAGGCTTGAAGCTTGGACCCTCGGATTCAGTTTTCGGCGAGCACCCGCGACAAACAAGGCAGGAGTTCGAAGAAGCTAATCCTCAGATCTACATCGTTCTACTCCGGATCTAAGCTTGGTTCTTAGATCCCGAGATTCGAGCGGTCGTTTCCTTGGCGAAACGATTCCTCCTGGCTATTATCTCCTTGGTGGGATAATACCCGTAATACGTTGTAGATCTGCTTGGATCCAGATCTCGCGGTGGTCAACGGTAATCAACCCCGGCGCAGGCAAAGAACCCCA
>BQKN01065762.1:408149-457896 GCA_022839385.1 Asparagus kiusianus | reverse complement strand
ATTAATATTAATATATTAATATTAATATTAATTAATATTAATATATTAATATTAATATTAATTAATATTAATATATTAATATTAATTAATATTAATAATAATATATTAATATTAATAATAATATATTTAATTAATATTAATATATTAATATTAATATATTAATATATTAATATTAATTAAATATATTAATTAATATTAATATTAATTTATATTAATTAATATTAATATTAATATTAATTAATATATTAATTAATATTAATATATTAATTACTATTAATTTTTGAATATTAGTTTGTAAGAATGTAGACTATTTATATGTTCTTTGAATTCTCTTTTTAAGAGTCTAGTTTGCATGCTTATGGGACGTCACCCAAGTCGCGCTGTGTAAATCCCAGTGTTGTCGAGATGGCTGGTTAGGGTAGTGTAAGACGTTGACAGACGTGTAAGCTTTCTGCTAGATTGTTTTAGAGAGAATAAAAAGAAAAATAAATAATCTACCTCCTTACTAGTGTAATATTAATATTAATTTATATTAATTAATATTAATATTAATATTAATTAATATATTAATTAATATTAATATTAATATTAATTAATATTAATATTAATTAATATATTAATTAATATTAATATATTATTATTAATTAATATATATTAATTAATATTAATATATTAATATTAATATTAATATTAATTAATATATTAATTAATATTAATATATTAATATATTAATTAATATATTAATTAATATTAATATATTAATATTAATATATTAATATATTAATATATTAATATTAATTAATATATGATTAATTTTCCTGTTTTGCTGAATATATGATTGTTTTAGAAAAACCATCTTATCCATCTGATCCAATGTGTTTTTCAAACGATTGCAAACACTTTTGGGAGAAAAACCAAACACCAATGTGTTTTTCTAGAAAAACACAACAATAAAAACACATTGGTAACCAAACGCACCCTAAACATCGTGAGTGATATCCGAACGAAACCTAGCAAACACAAACATGATAAAATAACGTTTCCAAGCTGTAATTTGAACCATTTGCATCCTGACTCACCGCCCATACAGCAATTAAAAATTCTCTCCTGAAGTCCAATCCATCAAATTCGGATAGACATATATAAAAATACAAAATTAAAAGTGAGATGGGAAAAAAAAAAAAAAACAGCTCATCAGCTCCCAGATTCATCCCTCAACCATGCCCTTCTCCTTCGCCGGCGCCGTCGAAGACGAGGACGGTTTCGGAGATTTCACCTTCGTCTCCTCATCTCCAACTCCTCCTCAAAATCATCATCCTCAACATCAGGATCAAGATCGAGACGACGACGATTGGGGCGATTTCGTCCAATCCCCTCAAACCGATCCAAACCCTAAACCACCGCCATCTTCATCTTCATGGCAGAAACCCAAGGGCGCCATTCCTCTCTCGATCTTCGGTGGCCAAGAAGAAGAAGAAGACCAAGAACAAGAGGAAGAAGCTGAGCTGAACTTGTTCAGTCACAACCGCAACGGGCTCTCTTCTTCTTCGCCTGCAAAACCCTTGGTCAGAGATGTGAAAGATCTGATCTTTGATCTCTACGCTCAGCCTCCTGCTTCTTCTGCTTCTGTTGGCGATGGTGATGCTAATGGAGATGATGATGACAGTTGGGAATTTAAGGATGCTTTCTTGCCTCAGAAAGGAGGGATCAACGGCGTTCAGGTGAACACCTTATTGAATTCGAATCTTGGGTATTTTCTCATTCTTATGCATGTGCAAGTAATGCTACTGCACCTGTTTTCATATGGTACAGACTGTTGGTATTAGTTCGGAGACTGAAGGTGAAGCCGGGCGCCCTAGACTTAGCAATGCTGAAAGTGAACTTTTTGGTAATGGATATGCTGCGCCTAAGGGAACTAATGGGTCGAGTTTTCGATCGGATGTTGTTCATTATAATTCTGTTTCAGACAGATCAAAGGAAACAAATTGCATTAGCAATGGAAATGGGTCGCACCCCAGATTGGAAAATGAGCTCGAAACCATTGACATTAAGGAAGCTGAAAAATCTGGGTCTCTAGAAGAGCAGGTATATTTCTGTATTCTGAAATATTTCTTTGTTGGTATTATATAACAGTTTTGTATTCTGAAATATATCTTTGTGGGTATTATGTAAAGAACAGAAGTCTCCGGGTGCTGAGGATCAAGTTTTTAAGCTTGATAGCGGAGTTCAGGTCAGTAAGCATGGTTCTCTGCATCAGTTGAGTAGTTCATTACTTGTATTACTTGGCGGAACTCAAGGAATTTGGAAGTTTTGGCAAGAAACTGGTTTTTATATATCTCATCTTTACAGAACTATCACAGTTAGTACACATTGATAGACTAGACATAATAACGTAACATCTCGCCCACCTTTTAGAAGTTGCCCTTGTCTTGTAGAAAACTGAATCTCTACTCCTACTCCTAGGTTGCATGAGCATAAACTCTTACTAGTGGTTTTGTAAGGTGGTTTTCTTGCTTGCCTCTGGAACTTTAAGATACTCTTTCCTGCTGCAGAACTTTAAGGTTTCTTTCCTACTGACCAATGGACTTTCTAGCATTTATGGCAAGGCCCTTGTTCATCTACATGGAGGCTTTGATGCCATGTAAAGAGCTACCCATAAGATATTTTGCAAGTCTTCAAGCGTTCTTGTGCTTCATAACCAACCCCAAGTACATGTGAAATGGGTTGGATTACTGCTGCTCTTGAGATTAAAGCTCACATAAATTCCTAACCGCTACATTTGTAATTGTCATCATCCATTGGTTTTGTTGCAATAGTTTGCTTCACTTGCTGAGGCATTAGTCATAGTGTTCTGCTTCTCTCAAAGGAGAGGTGAAGCAAAAAATACCACGACCTTTGGCAGCTAGGATGAGCGCCTATGTGGTTTCCTGCTTATCAAGTGCTTGATCAGTATCATACATTTTTTTGGAGGAGATGCCTATGGTGTGTTTAGTTTTAGTTAATGTTATCAAAGTAAAAAAAAGAGCCTTGAATTTAACGTGTTTCATCGTAGTGCCAAATGTATCCTAAAGTCAAAAGCCTCTTTTTACAAAAGTGAAAACTACAGTAGCTTCTGTGATAAATATAGAGCTTTTGGGACAAAAGAGATAAATATCTTTATTATATCATGGTTTTATATACACTAGAGTTTATGCACGTGCAATGCACGTGGTTAGATACTGTTATTAGGCATTTTTAGTTTATTTTCTTACTAAAATTTATTCCTCGGTTACACTTTGATAATTTTTTCTCACTTTAATTTAAGTATTTTTGGTTTATTTTCTTACTAAAATTTATTCCTCGATTACACTTTGATTATTTATTTATTTGATGCTTGTTTGAATCATGGTTTTAAATATCGGCCGATAATCCGATATTATCGCCGAGTTATCGGATTTGGGAGCTTTCCGCTAGGATAAGTAGGATTTTTAATCGGTTATCGTTTTTTGAGGTTTATCGGCGAGTTATCGGCGATAAAGGTACTTATCGGCCGATAAGTAGGCTCTAAATATCGGCTTTATCGGCCGATAAGTAGGATTTGGGAGCATTTACTTTCTATTGGATTTGCTCTTTGAATGTTTACAAATTATGAACTATTTGTTGCTTTTGGAACTTGGTTGATTGGTGATTAGCTTATGTTTGTTTATGGATATTGATAATGGCTCATAACTACTAAATATCAACTTAGTAAGTTAGTTTATGAATACCATGATTAAACAATAATTATGTAGATGGTTCTTCATTCTTGATGTTATCTTATTATTTGCTAGTTTATTATTCCATTTTGACTAACATTATATTATTTTTCAAGCTTATGTTTGTTTATTATTTGCTAGTATATTACTCCGATAAATACTATTTATCCCCGATATATCCCCGATTTCCGCTATCCGATAAGAATTTTGACCGTCCGATAAATCCCCGATAACTAACATTTAAAACCTTGGTTTGAATAGGCTACACCCAGTTCAAATTTTTATGTTGATAGTTCAATTGTCAGAAGATAAATATAATCTAAATCCAATTAAAATTTTTATTTCATTTGGATCGGTATGAAACGAAACTTGACTCGAGGAAGTATAGTGTTATGAAAGTGAAAACACTTGAAAAAATAATATTATAAAAGAAAGATGAATAATAAAGTCAATGAGCAAAGATGATTGATTTAAAGTGGGCTAAAATGACAAAAAATAGTTAATAAAAAAATCATAAACTAAAAATTAATGCTAACTCTAGTACACTTTTATATGATAAAAGCATCCACATATGCATATGAAAGCACTAAAAATAGTTTATGAAAATCTCTTCTAAAGATTCCTAATTTTACTAAAAAATTAAACTATTCTATAACAATTCACAAAACATTATCTTCTGTTGCTTCTATTTTATTTTTTATTGAGTCGAGATCAATCATTCTTCATCTTTATTTTTTTCCTGGGCAATTCTAGAGTAGCGTCTTCGTTGTTTGATATGAGGCTGGAGCATGTTTCTTTCCTTGGGCTCATTCATCTTTTGTCTTCTCGTCTAAATTCACAAAGAAGTTGAATATATTTCTTATGTTAAACACAAAATTCTGATAATATGGACTTTGATTTTTTTCCTATTTTAATAAGAATAAATGTTAATTTCATATATATGAAATTTTTTGTATTTTTAATTTATTACTTAAATAAGGTTAGGAGCTACCTCTTTTTTCTCTGCAATGAATTCTTTTGTTGTGCATCCATTAAGAATTTCTGTTTTATCATAATATTACATTTGCTTTGTCTGTGTCATTTTCTATGAGGATCTGAACTAAATACATTACATTTTTCATTGTCAATTTACTTTAGATTATAATATTAATATTCAATTTTGATATATTTATTTCATGAAGAAGGGATATTACTTAACCTTGGTACTACATCATCGACGATTCTACAATATTTATCATTTGGACACTTATTATTAACATCCCTATCCACTTGCTTGTTACAGCCTTTTGTAAACATAGAACCATTGCTAAACTCTATTATAAATGGTAGTTATCATTATCTTAAAGGTGTGCTACTGTGTCTGTATATTGGTAAATTATTCTTAGGTTTAATTGTATGAATTCTAGAGTAGGTTTTCTAAGATCATACATCTTTCGAATGTTATAATGATTGTATATATTAGTAATTTAAATTTCTGTTGTATTTATAAAAAGCCTTAATAGAGATGTTTTGTCTTGGCAGCTTACTCTGAAAGGGTGCTGCATATTAGCTTTATAATATATAATTTTTTACGGTGCTATATGAATGTTTGCTTGATTTATTTACTATTCTCTTGTTTCTTTAGTAAGTTGTATATTTGGGTTGATATATATTATTGACGCAATTTACGATAACTTGCATATCACCTCTGTAAAATTGAGATAGATATAAGGTGAATTTTATATTTAGTGGGCTTTAATAAGAATTTTAGTAATGATATATATTACCTCCATATTTAGAGATCTTAAAATCTAATAGTGTTATTACATTATTATCTTTGGGCGTGTCTTTAAGAATTGATCGTTCATTAGTAGTCATACCCCTAAATAAAGTCACACACAGGGTCGTGATACTATATAAGAAAATGAAAAAGAGCGATTTTATATTTTTTTTCTTACGCAGAGTCATGACATAGTAGTTTTTCTTTTATCTTTCATAAAGAACGTTTCTTTGATTGGAACAAAGTTGTTTAATATATTCTTCAGGGAGGATTCAATCGGTGCTTCTTCGATACATATAACTTATGTTAGTGTTCATTGAAGTGATTCTTTCGAAATCCATTTGAAATGAAAACTACTTGATTCTTTTAAAGGATATCTCTAAATTTTCTAATAGTTCTCCATACATAAATCTTTGTAATATTTTACCATATAAATATTATTACTATTTGAGATCAATATTTATAAATTATAATCAATTAATGTTAAGCTATTATATTATAGTCTTTTATTAGTTTTTTGCAATTTAGTCTTTTATTAATTAATGATACTTATGTATTTTTGCTGCTTTAACATATTGGTAAAATTATTTGCAGTTACTTTAATTTATACAATAAAGTTATTTTTAATTTATCTTATATTTAAAAAAAATATTCTTTGACTGGCTATTTTTAATTTGTTATTATTGTTTTTTTACCAACATCAACTTGACTATTTTTAGATTCTGAAAAAGAATAGTAAACATTAAATTATAAGTTACATTTATATATCTTAATGAAAAAAATATAAAATAATTACTCTTTTCTTTACCAAGTTTTAAAATTTAAGCTTTTTATTTTGTGTAATTTTAAACTTTTGAGAGTATTTTGTCTAATTTTTAAAACTTTTCGTTTTTTAATACTTCATGTAATAAACTGATACCACAGAGCTGTTTCATATATTTTATTAATCTTATTTAAATTATTGAGCTATAGATAGTTCATAGGGTATTAGGATAAAATATAACCTATGATTAGATAGATTATAATTTAAATTAAATATTTAAAATAGTACATAATAATTTTGACTATGGAAAGCTTTTCCCGAACTCATGCTTTTAAAGGGAGTATGATTTTTATTTTCTTTAGTTTTTTTATAATTTTGAGAATGACTTTTGTCTCTTTAATTTGTTTGGTAGATTTTGTAAATTTCTCATCCACACTATATACATTTGTAGGTTTGCGTTTGGGGCAGACATTATTTGTCTCATTAACTTGTTTGGTTTTTGCATATACGCCTTTCATTTTGTAGATATTTGTGAATTTGGTATTTAATAATTTAATTTAGATTTACATTTCAATTTAAACTGTATTCTTATCTTCATACTATGTATATCCAATAAGAATTCATCAATTTATCAACTTACTCTTACTTAATGAATTAATATTTAAAATTTAAGGGTATTTTTGTCTACTGAAAGATTTTCCCAAGCTCGTGCTTTTAAAGAGAGTATGAAAGTGTAAGACTAAGAAGTCTAGTACCTTAAGCAACGTGAGACTAAAGAAGAGGAATTAAGTATGAATATTTACAATATTTTAACACCCCTCTCAAACCATAATTAGGTTAACTAAGGACAATTTCTGTGAAGAAAAAGGTGTCATTGTATGATGTGAACATTGGTGAAGAAGTTCGCAACTTGTAGATTAGTGTTCACTCATGCGAGGTTGATGGTGGCAGCAAGTGATGACGAGTAAAATGATATCCTAACTCAATTAGTTGCATGTTCATGAAAAACAGGGTTGCTGGCAATTTTGGTTACACTAATGTTGTCGTAGTGTAGAGGAGTTGTAATTGGAGAGGAAACTCCCATGTTGAGAAGTTACCGAAGCCGGATGATCTCAACTGTGGTTGATGTCATAGCCCGATACTTGGATTTGACATTAGAGCAGGAGACAACATCTTATTTCTTGGACTTCCAGGAAATCAGAGTTACTAAGAAAGATGTAGTGTATGGTTGTGTATCTTCAATCTGTGATATTGCTTGCTTATGGCATCATTGTAGGCGCTGAAGATAAATAATGAGGATGCTTAGAAGAATAGAGCTCTGGTCGGAGTCTCGTAGGTAGCGTAGTATGCGAAGTAATGCAGATTGGGGAGAAAAGTGAGGTGCAACGACGAACTAATAGAGGAAATGTACAACATGTCAGATGTCAGGTCTGGTGATGGTGAGATAAACCAAACTTCCATTGAGATGTCAGTATCTGGTGTCATTAGGAAATGGATCACCATTAATGGATTTGAGCTTGATGTTCAATTCAGAGGGCATTTAGTTTGGGTTGGGGTTCGTTAGTTTTGCTTAGACAATGATGTCTGCAGTGAACTTTTGTTAAGATAGATGATAACCAAAAGAGGTTTGAGAGATTTCTAGCTTGAGAAAGTAGTGTAGGTCGTCAAGATATTTCATCTCAAACTCTTGCTGAATATGAGATTTGATTTTGTTGATTGTAGATGGGTTGTCGTCAATGATGATCATATCGTCGATGTAGAGAGGGATTGTGTGGTGTCCACTAGTAGAGGAGATAAGCATGACCGAATCGTTCTCATCTGGAATAAAGCCCGTTGGTAGCATGACCTATGTGAATCTTGCAAATTATGCGTGCAGTGCCTGATTGAGACCATAGAGGGCACACCTTAGGTGATAGACAAAGCCTTTGGAGTGGGAAAGTCTAGGACTATGGTCATCTAGGCAACAAGAGCTAAATTCTCGTAATAGTCCACGCGGTATTGTCATGTGAAGCTCCTGGAAACTAGCCGAGACTTGTGTTGCTTAGTAGTTCTGTCTGCTCATCTTAATCTTATAAGTCCACTTGCAGCTGATAGGGGTCTTGGTCGGAGGGAGTGGAGTGAGATCCTAGGTATAGGTTTGCAGAAGAGCTATAAGTTCTTTCGCCATTGCCTATAGCCACTCAGGACATTTACCTGCATCATAGTAAGAATTAGACTCCTGATAATCTGACATCATCATAAAAGCGATGTGAAAAGTGATGACAATGAAGTTGAGGTCACAATATTTATTGGGTGGTTGGCGAGCTCTAGATGGATATCTTGGCTCGAATATAACCTCAGTGGTAAGTGGATGATCTGGTGGGGTTAGTATATTCGTTACAACAGGAGTTGAGTAAAGAGTGGCTGTTTGCTCGGTAGGACTATCTCTGGAGTTAGCTCCAAAATGGAGTGTGACATAGCAAGAGTGGGTGGGGAGTTGTGGCAGATGTGTTGAGATTGAGGAATATGAAATATACGAGGGCAAATGGTGGGGAAGGTATCGGTGGAGACGATAGAGCGTAATATGGAAGGTGTTTGAAGAAGGTTATATGTGGAGAAATGTGGAAATGATCAGAATGGGGTCATGGCAGTGGTAGCCTTTGTGATGAAGATTAGAGCCGAGGAAAGTTTGTTTCGCTCTAAGGGCGAAAGTTGGATAAAGCATGTGCAGTCGAAGAACCGAAGGTGAGTAACTTGGTTGTGATTAGTGTAATTTATTGCAAGAGTGAAAGGCCTTTTAGAGTAGATGGGAGAGTATGATTGATGAGATGGACGCTTGTGAGAAGGGTGTTTGTCCAGAATTTAATGGCTGCGGAAGCTAACATGAGGGATCTGGTAGTTTCTAAGAGAATGTCTTTTAGCTATGCTGTTTTGTTGAAGGGTTTATATGTAGGAGACTTGGGCGAGAATGCCTTGAGAGGCTAGGAGTTCAGTGAAGCAGCGACATATGTATTCCCCCACTGAGTCTGAGCGTAGGTTTTGATTTTTGTGGAGAACTGAGCAGGGATGATGGTGGTGAACCCTCCGTATAGGTCATAGGTATCCGATTTTTTCATGAGGTAGATCCATATGAAGCGTGAGTTATCATGAATACATGTGGTGATTTCTACCACGATGAGGGTAAGAGTATAGTTCACAGATGTCTATGTCTATGAGATTAAAAGGTGCAGTAGTGATTTTGTTACTGTGTGAAAAAGGAAGTATCGTATGTTTTGCTAACTTGCGACCAGTGGGCTCATGGCTGCAAGTGGTGGTGTGGGTAAACAATGACTGTTGCAAGGGGTTATGAGGGTAGACAATGATTGCAGTAAGAGAGGTTTGCAAGTGTATGAGGCCCATGACTACTGGGTGTTGGTGGGTGTATTTGGTTAGTGGGTTAGAGGTGAGTGGTGGGAATTAGATTTGATTGATGAAGGGTGGATGAGCGGTGGTAGTAGAGGTAATTGAGTGTGGTTTTTATTAAGATTTGGAGAAAAGAGATTATTGGAGTGTTCTCACTCTATACATTATTATTTATAGAGATAGATTAGTTACAAATTAGTCTCACGGGCAATGTTGGACTAAACCAATGCTAAATTAATACTCTCTTCTAATACTCCCTCTCAAACTGGAGCATATATATCATGCATGCCCAGCTTGTCACAAATAAAGTCAACCCGTGTTCGACCAACTTGTTTTGTAAGAGTGTTTGCTAACTGATGTACTATCGATACATGTTTTGTCGTGATGGTTTTGTCCTCGAGCTTCTTGCGGATTACATAACAGTCGACTTCAATGTGCTTGATTCTCTCATGAAACATGATTTTCTCAGCAATGTGAATTGCTGCTTTATTGTCGTCATATATATCCATGAGACCTTCTGGAGGGAGACCAATCTCTGTCAATAGGTCTTTAATCCAAAGTTCAAACCATCTCTAGTGTCACATTTGTCATAGCTTTGTATTTTGATTTTGCACTGGATCGAGACACAATACTTCGCTTCTTACTTTTTCATGACACCAGATTTCCCCCAAAGAAGACACAATATCCAGTAATCGATCTCCTATCAAAAAGGCATCCAACCCAATCTGCATCAGAGAAGCCTGCAACTCTAATGTGTCCTTGATCTGAGTAGAGGATTCCTTATCCTGGAGCCTTCTTCAGGTACCTTATAATTTTCATTACTGCATCTGAGTAGTTCTTGATGTGAACAAGAACTGATTCACAATACTGATTGCGAATGTTATGTCAAGTCTGGTCACCGTCAGATAATTCAGTTTTCTCACAAATTTCTTATACTGCCCAACATCCCCAAGAAGCTCCCCCTGGTCTGGTAGTAGTTTTGAGTTCACACCCATTGGAGAATCACTGCTTTTGCATCCTAACATCCTGGCTTCTGAGAGCATATCCAGGACATACTTTTTTGTGACAGAAGAATACCCTTTTGTGACTTTGCAATTTCAATGCCTAGAAAGTATTTTAGGGAAAACCAAGATCTTTGATTTAGAAATGTGTCTGTAAATACTTCTTCAAGCTGTCAATACCAGAAGCATCATCCCCTGCAATTATTATATCATCCACATAGACAACGAGCAAAATTCGTTTCTCATTTTAAAATCACCAGAAGATAGAATGATCTTTCTATGCACAACAAAACCTAAATTCCTGAATAACCGATGCAAAACGTCCAAATTAAGCTTTCGGAGACTACTTCAGACCATAGAGTGATTTTTTTCAGCCTACATACCTTCGCATTCTCCCCCTGAGCAACAAAACCTGGTGGTTGCTCCATGTAAACCTCCTCATCTAGAATACCATTAAGAACTACATTCTTGATGTCCAACTGATGAAGTGGCTAGTGATTTGTCGTTGCTAACGTAACAAAAATCCGGACATATTATCATTTTTGCTACCGGAGAGAAGGTGTCTACGTAATCCAAATCATACACCTGTGAATAGACTTTAGCAACCAGTCGGGCTTTCAGACGTGCTAAAGTTCCATTAGGATTTAACTTGACAGTGTACACCCACTTGCAGCTGACGGCCCGCTTTCTTGGTGGGAGTGAGACCAAATCCAAAGTCTCATTCTGTCGCAATACCCTCATTTCGTCCTGCATCGTTTGGTTTCAACATGAAATAGACAGGTTTTCTGACACATTTTTAGGAACCAAATATGAGTCGAGGAAAGTAACAAAGATCAAAAGGTAAAGGAGAGACGATCATAGGAGACAAAGTTAGAAATAGGATGTTGAGTACAAGTGCGTGTCCCTTTTCGAAGTGCAATAGGAAGGTCTTCTGCAGAAGGGAGTAAATGTGCACTTACAGATTCAGGATCTTCGGACGGAGGACGTAGCGCTGAGGCCGGCATTGGCACAGGAGCAGGAGCAGAACGACGATGATAAACTTGAATTGAGTCGTTAAACCGAACTGAGTCTTTTCCAGCAGCGCAAAGAGTATTGTCCATGGAAGAACCACCATCGGTAAACAATTACTCTTGCATGATCAAATAGTCATACTCATCCGGTGATAATAGAGATGGAGAACTAGAATGATCAGGTTTATCTTCAAAGAAGGTTACATCAACAGATAACATAAGACGATTGAGTGATGGACAGAAACACTTGTAACCTTTATGCTTTCGGGAATAGCCAAGAAAAATGTCTTTAATAGACCGAGAGTCAAATTTTTATTTATTTGGACTGTGATTATGAACGACACAGAGGGCTAAAAATCTTTGGAGGAAGCGGAAAGAGATCATCGTTGGGGTATAGAATCTTGAAAGGAATTTTATCTTGCAGAACAGAAGAAAGCATTCGATTAATCAAGTAACATGTTATTAAGATAGCTTCCCCTTAATTTTTTTAGGAACTTGGCGATAGAATAGCAAGGTCCGAGCAATATCAAAAAGATGTCTATTCTTTCATTCAGCAACTTCATTTTCCTGAGGAGTGTAAACACAAGAAGACTGATGGATGATTCCATGTTCAAGGAAACTAGTGAAGTTATCATCTAAATATTCCTTTGTATTATCATATTAGAAAATTTTTATCGAAGACTTGAATTGATTGACTATTTTCGAATAAAAGAGTTTAAATGTGGAAAAGACTTCAGACCTATATTTGGGAAGATAAATCCAGGTAACACGAGAGTGATCATCCACAAAACTGACAAAGTATCGGAACTCTAATTTAGAAGTTATTGGGCATGGCTCCAGACATCAGAATAAACAAGATCAAATGGCTTAGTAACTCTCTTATTGACTCGATTAGGATAAAACACACGATGGTGTTTGCCAAGTTGACACGACTCACACTCTAATGAGGAAAAAGATTTGAACCGGGTATTAAGTAACTTAAGAACAGAGAGAGAGGGATGTCCTAACTGACAATGGTATTGTAGAGTTGATAAGTTTCTGATACAAGCTAAATGTTTGGCACCCAATTCCAGTTTATAATGGTCGTTCTGCTCACGTCTCATCCCAATCGTTTTTCTCGTGATCCGGTCCTAAAAGACACAATGTGTGGGGAAGAATGTCACTGTACAGTTTAGAGATTTTGTGATCTTACTAACAGATAGAAGGTTATAGGGAAAACTAGGAAGATAGAATATGGAGGAAAGAGAAAAACTAGGAGTAGGATTGGTGTCGCCAACACCCTGAACAGGTGTACGTGAACCATCAGCTAATATAACTGAATTAGATGTAAGGCTAAAAGATGACAAGATACATTGATTCCCAATCATATGATTAGAGGCACATATATCTATAATCTAAGTATTAGAGGAAGACGATGTTTGTGAACTCTGATACTGTTGGAATAATTAAAATTATAAAAATTGACGCTGCAGCTCCGCATCATGAAAGACTGATTGTAGTCGACTTTCACTATCAAGGTTATTGATAGGGTCGCGTAGTGGTGATGCATCGCTAAGACTATTTGGGGCTATTGCGATAAAATAATGATAAAAAATATAAAATCAAATAGTGGTCTAATTTAGATATGTATAAATACTAAAAAAAGAAAGATTAACAAAATCTAAAAAATCCAAAATTACATATTTGATGATTTAAAGAGATCCTAAACATGAAATAGACATATAACCATCACGTAATACCAAAGATGACTGGAGGAGTCAAAAAGTCGTCGTCTTCGAGAAGAAGAGCTGAGCGGTGAGAGGGTTGCCTTAAGAGGAGCTCACGGTGAAGGAGGTGAGAGGAAGTACTGAGGTAGATGCTAGAGGCTATGAGAGGTGACGGGAGTATGTCGAAAATCACAGGAGACGGTGGAATACAATAGTCAATGATCGGGTTTAATTTTAAAAAAATAAACCTCACATCGCTTTTAAATAGTAGTCAAAAAGCAGATTTCGCATGCAATCGCCTACTATTTACCGTTATGACACACTATTAGCCGTTTTTGCGAATGAAAAACGCATATTTCGCAATATGTCACCGCTATTAGGCAATAGCATAGCGGGCGATAGCGTAGCGGGAAGGGACCGCTAACGCTATTAGCGCTGCTATTACGGGGCTATTTATCACTATTTATAACAGTGTTCACTATCAAATGAGATGAAATTGTCCTGAGCAGTCATGTAAGCACCCTTAGCCTTCTTCTTTTCCAATTTAGGACAATTATATTTGAGATGTCCTGGCTGGTGGCAGTAGTTACAAGTCTTCACCGAGTCATCGTCATGAGTATGTTCGTCTTGAGATGTACCTCCACGGTCACCTCGTTGACCACCTCAGCCCCCAGAACGACCAGTGTGATAACCTCCTCTTTAAAGTTTCCTCTACCTCTTTTAGGACCACCAGTGTGACCCTCTCGTCCATAAGACTGCCAACTCTGAGTGACAAGCGCAGAGCGATCCACAATGGATGTAAGTGACTGTGCAAGAACAACGTTCTTCAGAAAGTGATAAGTCTCAGTCAGAGAACTAATGATGGAGAAAAGAGATTATTGGAGTGTTCTCCTCACTCTATACCTTATTATTTATGGAGATGGATTAGTTGCAAGTTAGTCTCATAGGCAATGTGAGACTAAACTAATGCTAAACTAATACTCTCTTTTAACAATTTTTATGAATTGCTTGGTGGTGGGCTAGAGTAGATAGGTATAGGCTAGGTAGCATGAACACGGGGCATGGGTAATTAGTAAAATATAGAATACAAGGACACGTTATATAACACACGTATGATCAAATATTGAATGAAAATACCAATAACATTTGTATATTTCTTTCAATTATCTATAGCAATTAAGAATCAAGTTAAATCAAACCAAGAATAAGATTTAACAACAAAAAATTTAGTTTTGACTGCATGGGATAATACGATGGCTGTTTTTCAAATGTTTAAATGATGGGTTTTAGTTTTCAGGTTAAAAAACAAATGGTTTTGAACTTGATGTTACTAGAGAAACTAATTTAAGGTATAAGTAATGAGGATATCAGGTTTTTCTTGAGCCACAAGTGTCCATGGAATGTCTGTGGAGACTCGGTGTCGAACACATGTTGGACACGAACACGGCCCCCATAACGAAGTGTCTGTGTTATCTAGGCTGTGTTATCTAGGCTATAGGTATAGGTGGTGGGTGAAGGTGGTGACAGTCGAGGTGTATGTGCGAAGTTTGTGAGGGCTTGATGGTCGGAGACTAGGTAAGACGCTAAAGAATGGTGTTAGAGTGGATGACTGCTAGGGGTGAACCGGGTTCAGGCCTGTTGATGGTTGGAATTGAACTGCCTAGTGGTGATGGATCTTAAGGGGCTTGAGGTCGTGGTGGTAGAGTGAGGCGGAGCGGAGGCCGGGTGTTCTCAGTTGTGACGGTGGTTTGGTAGCAGTTTGGTAGGGTCAATTAGGTTATGGTGGTGAGTTGAGGGTAGTGGCTGTTAATGACAAGAATGGTAGGCTTGCATCGACGATAGGTTGGAGGTTATATCGTCGACAATAAACGATTGGCCAAGACGGTAGCAGGGCTAGCCGCAGAAGAGGATTTAGGTTAAGGTTTGCAATGCAGGAGGAGCAGCAACGATTCTCGATCGAAAATCTCACGATACCTTGGGAATTGCGTGATTCATGATCACGTAGGGTTTGGGAGGGGCTCACTGTTGATTGCGTGCGGGTGAATCACGTGGTGAGTGATTGGAGTGGGGTGGGCCTACATCTTGATGTTGCTAAGGGATTCGATGGCTGAGATGTTATTTAGGCTTGGGATTTTTGTAGAGGGATTTGAATGAGTGGTCGAATACTATGATAAATATGGAGCTTTTGGGAGAAAAAGGATAAAAATCTTCATTATATCATGGCGTTTATATGCAAGTGTAAGACTAAGGAGTCTAGTATCTCAAGCGATAGACCAAGGAGTCTAGTATCTCAAGCGATGTGTATCTAAAGAAGAGGAAAAAAGTATGGATATTTACAATATTTGGCATTCTATTGTATTTACCTCTAAATTACTTTTCTTGTTTGTTTAAAAGTATTACTTCAAATAATTACCAGTGGGATTCAATTTTCCTTGTCTTGCCTATTATTTTAGGAAGTAGACTTGGGTATGATCAAAATATTGTTTCACTAGTTTTAGAAGTCAATGCACCCACACATGCTATTTTTCAGAAGTAATACATCATATATCATTTTGCTTCATGAGGATGTAGTATACAAGTTAATTTAGGTCCGTCAAGAGTCAAGTCTAAATTCGAATGAACTTGTTTTAGATTTAAGGCTACATAGCACTTAGATACTTTATAGTTTCACTCCCTTAGCACTTATATGCCCTTAGTTGTATTTCATAACATTTATATATCTTAAGCTGTTCAAAATTGACACATTATTTATTACCCTTTGTTATGCAAACATGAAAACTTTTATCCGAAAGTTTTCATATAACATTTATATGTTAATTTTAGAGCTATTTAACCATTAATATTTGTTAAATTACTATTAAACCTATCCAAATTCTAATTTAAATGTACCTAATTCTATGTTAAAAACAAATTCAGAAAGATTTAACAATGAATTCAACAAATTTGCTAGACATAAAGTTATAAAATTAGCATATGAATGTTTTATGGGAACTTTTGATATAATTTTTTAAGTTTGCAAAAGAGAGGGAATTACCGTGCCAATTTTGGACAACTTAGGGTATATAAATGCTATGAGATACAACTGAGGATATATAAATGCTAAGGGAGTGAAACTATAAGTTATTTAAGTGCTATTTAACCCAGATTTAATTACTGACGTTTTGAGTTTTTGAGGGCTCTTTTTTATTTTTAGATTATTGAGAACCTTAGTTTGTTAGGAGTTCAATAAATTAGTTTAATTAATCAGATAGATGGGTTAAATATTAATTGCTATTAAATGGATGATTGAACAAAAATAAAAGGCAATTTTTTGTGGGGTTTCAGCCTGCCTAGTTGGGAAGGAAGTGAGAAAAGGGCCCAAAATCAAATTGGATTATGATCCAAGCTACATATAGTGTGTTTAGAAAAAGATTTTACTGCATTGTGATTTGTTTATCCACTTAGTACTTTTCTCCTTCACATTTTGTTCTTTTTTTCTCTCTATCTATATGCACAGATCATTTGGAAACCATAAAAATTATGCTGACATATAAGGGTAGAAACTCTTATTGTCTTGCAACCCTTCATCTACATCCCTGTTCATTATGAAATAATTCATCTACTTTCTTGAAAACTCGAGTTAGGTTTCAATCATATCCCTTTATATTAAAAAGCCGAAGCTACCACCTGTGTGTTTGTGGAAGAAGGTAGAAGTTTGTGGTGCATAGGTGGGACCCATCAAGTAATGGCTAATATATGTTTTTAGTACCTGGTGGGACCCGAGATAGTTATGTGTAACTGCGCTTGTGATTTCTGCTTATAAATCCAAGTTTCCTAGTGAGGTTGAGTAATAAATAATAGGGATTTACTTATAAATCCAAGTTTTGACCCCATTTACTTTGAAACCCACATTGTTCTTTACGTTCTCATACACTAAAAACATAATGTTTATTTACATACAATATTGCGCATGCCTCTATAATATAAGCTGCAAAGCGTCATACTACGATATATAGATATATACTTTCAATTATACAGTTACATGCTATAGGATGTGTAGCTAATTTTTCGTAGATGTAAACTTTGTATTTTATATCTTGGGTTCAAATATAAACTTTGCATTCTGAGTGTTAGAAATATGTGTATTTTAAGTAAATGAGTTAATTTTGGGTACTTCGACGCAATTTTCCCTTTATATAAACAAAAGTCACTCAAGAATAAATTAAAGGTTGGATTAATAACAAAAAAAGCAAGATTTTTAAGGCTTCCCCTTTAAATGTTAGGTTATTTGCATTTTGGTACTTAAAGTTGGAACTTTCTAACTTTGATACCCCGAATGTTTTGTTTGACACCTTGATACTCTAAAACTTACACTTTTTAACTTTGATACCTAAGAAATTTTTTTCCTAGCACTTTGATATTCTAAAACTTACACTTTTTAAGGCTTATGAGCAGTTTCAAAGATTTGAGTGACTAATATAGAATTATTGAATATTTGAGGGACTAATATCTAAATAAGACTTAAATCTTGTGTGAATGTTTGATTTTAATATGTAAACTACTTAGAAATCTTCTAAATTATGTATTGAAAGTTTATACAAGGTTCAAACAAACTTAGTTGTAGAATGTATACATTTTTATTTAAAGTTTTTGCCTTTTTATCAATAAATTTAGCGTGACATTCTTATAGAGATTTACTATTAAATTAGTTTCTCCTTTTATCCAATAAAATATTACTTCTTATCAAAAGAAATAGGCTTCAAAGTGAAAATGTAAATAACTTTGGGGTAAAAAAAAAGGAAAATTTTTGTTTTGAAGGTTATAACTTTATATGGATATATTTAACGTGACATTCTGATGGAGATTTACTATTAAATTGGTTTCTATTTTTATCCAACAAAATATTATTTCTTATCAATAAGAAATACTCTTTAAGGGTTTTTTCTAACTTAGTTCCTTAAATCTTTATATTTTGGAATTAGTCCTTCAAATCATTTAAATGCTATTGGACCCCCTTTTATTAAGCTATTTGAAATTGGTCACTCAAATCATTGAAATTGCTATTATGCCCTCTGATATTTTTAGTAATTTGAAATTAGTTAAAGTGTAGAGTTGCAACTATAGTGACCTATTTGAAACAACTTATAAGAATTGAGAGATCTAATCAGAATTTCAAAGTACAACTCCATGAAGCAGTCATGTGCAATGCACGTGCTTCTTCCTAGTATATATATATAAAAACCATAACTATGAAATTGTGCAAAAGATTATGGAATAGATTTGTTTTTAGTATAACCATGTTTTTCTTATTAAAATCAAAGATGAATGATGACTTTGAGATCTATGATGCTATAGAAAGAATGGTAATAAATTTTTGAAAAATTTACTATTACAAACATTTTGTTTATACGCAATAATTAGTTTAATTAGTTACCTTAAAATGTATTAAAAGACTTAAATTTTAAATAAATAAAATTAACTTATTCAAACACTTGATAGATTTAAATTGCAGTAAAGTTTTTCAGAGATTGCATCTAGCTGAAGTTAAGGATTAGTTGAAAATACTACAAGTATTCATGAACTTTTGCTTCACCTTAAAGCATATATTTATATTCTGTTTTTCTTACTATACAAATTATATTAAATAAAAAAATCTTTTTGTTATGTACATTATGAAGTATGAATATGATCCTGTAACAAAAGAAATAAAACTTATACGAACAGTACTAATAGAGATTAAAGACTAATATATTCTCCCACATGATAGAATAGTTTCTTCAAATTAAGATCTCACATTACAACCAGAGCTACTATAATTTTTACATAATATATTTTGTTTAAAAAAATTATGCCTTTTGCTCATGCATTCGCACGTGCAGAAATGCTAGTTATTGATACATTAGCTAAGTGTCAGAAATAAATTGAGGGAAGCGTTTTAGTCTGACCTAGTTTGGCCATGATGTGCCTTGAAATCTTGAAATATGGTTCATCTCTGGACGGCAACTTAACCTGACCCTTTTGCATAGGGTTCATGTTCAGCAGTTCAGCACAATTCAAGTTTAGCTTTTTCACTCCATGAGCGTATTTTCCCCATTGGAGTATTCAGTTGCCCTTCAGTGTTATTCTTTCCAGGCTATTAGATTGACCATTTGATTTGTATTTTGTTTTTACCCTCAAATGCCTTCAACCCTTGGTCTGGATCTTAGCATGGTCAATCTATATTATCTTGGTTTCTATGTGGATCTTACTTAAGCCCATTTTCATTTGTCCACCAAATATTTGTTAATGTTCTGATATTGGACAAATTGGATGGAAAACCGATGTATATCCTTGCACATCTCACCCTGTGCAACACTCCAAAAAAATTATTCCAGGTGAGCAATTGCCAAATTTAATAAGAACTAGTTGGGGTGCACGTGCGCTACGCGTGGTCAAGTAGTTTCATTCTTTATTTTGGGACTATGTCTTTACTATAACTCGTTTGTTAAATATTTGGGGAAAATGCTTCGAGACCTCTTTTTTAATCACGGAATGTGCTGCCCCCTTGATTTTTTCAACAGGCGCCCCCACCCCAAATGCGAGTCATAAATGTGATTTGGCCCCCAATATGATACCACATTAGCAGTGATTCAAACCTACCCTTTTTTACAGTCTACCGTCATTTATGCCCCCTGTCCTGCCCCTCTATCACCATTCCCCTCCTCTTTTCCCCTTTCTCTCTTCCCAAACTCAGCCCCCCATGGCCATCACCACTAACAATGTCAAAGTTGCCATCGACAGTCGACCCACCATAACCATGCACATGCACGACCTCCTCGACGCGATACTAACCAACATAGTCTTCACCCGCAACGATGAAGAACATAATATTTTCTGTTTTTTCATTTTTTCTATATGTGCGAATGTCCTCTTACCTATTGAGGCACCCTTAAGATTTTAGTCACATGGGAAAGGGATATGGTAGTGACAGGGGTAGTTGTTCCTTTATGAGTGCAGGTCTTTTTCTGGACTTCTTTTTGCCCTTTTTATACGCAGGCCTTAAGTGGCAAAGTACTTCTCTTTTGATTTATCTGTGAATACTTTAGTTAGATAGGATTTCTCTTGTTTTCTTGATACAATTCTGAAATAAAGCGAGGGGCGTATTGGTGTAATCAGCTATTTAAGCAGGCTATACATTGTATTTACCCTGACAAAAGCATAAGCAGCATTTAAGAGAGCTGTAAAAATAGGTTATCCTATTTGTGTTATTTTCATTATTATACGTGAAAAATGTCTGTTAACCTCCACCCCACTCACCCTCCTCTTTCCCACCCTCTCTTTTTGATCAAGACTTAAGGAAATCTCAAAATTAGGCATCACCTGGAATTATCAAGAGAAAACAACATAGTGAACAGATCTCCTGTATACTCTAATCTAGTTCTGTGGCAGACTCCTTCATAAATCTTTTTATTTGCTGAGGTTGTATTAGACCTTCAAGAAAGAGGAACAAGTTTTGCATTTTGCCATGTCTGCACTGGATTGCCGAAGCTGATGTTTCGTATGTCCTAGATGTAAGCTATCAGAACTTTAAAGGGCATTCATTCCATAATATCCGTATCTGTCTTCTATGCCCTTTCTTTCTTTTTCGCCGTTCATGTTTATCACCATTGGATCTCTTCTACTTGGAGCTTGCTGGCTAAAAGAGAGTTTCTTGAATTGTTGCAAGAGGTTGCTTATTAATAGAGAGCATTGCAATTTCCTTCACCTGGCTAAATAAGTCTGCAAAAATAATCTCCTTCAAACAGTTCCTACTCGTAGTGGAAATGACAAGTGCATGATATTAGTCTTGATCTGTCCAAAAGCTAGTCCCATTTATCATTTAGCTGTATAGACGAGAACATGTATGCTCATATCTTCTCGACGAACCTGTGTGGCACAAAAGTTCCTATTGTTTTCTGTATCATTGCCATTTCACTTTTAGAATTGTTGTTATTGTTATTGTGTCAACATGTGCCTTATTGTGTCTGTGCCTGTGCTTCTTACTTATTAGCAGCCAAATAGGTAATGCTAAATCACCTACATTACCTGCTAGGCTGCTATCCGTGGAAATTACGGTTACTCAGTACAAAATGTATCAAACATCACATCAGCCTCTTTTATGCCTTGTCTGTAATGTTAAAATAAATCTCTTGTTATTGCTCATTTATCCTCTCTGCTGCACTCTTCCCAGTGTGGCTATGCAGTTGTGTTATTGAAAATAGAGTAATTTGTTTTGCGTGGATACGTTATTCAAAATGAGTCTAATGAATTTCTGCAGGGCGCTGGGGGTTTCTTTTCATCTAATCTAGGCGACCTTATTCCATCTACTTATGCTCAAGAAAAAGATGAATCAAGTGGAATCTCCACGAGACTGAGTAGTTCTTCAAGTAAGCCTAACTTTGCACAAGCAGAAATCAAGGGCTGGAAGTTTCATTCGGTCAATTCTCTTGATGATATCATGTCAAACCTTTACAATGAGCCTCAGCAGACTCATGACGTTTACTCTAGACAACATCCAAGTACCACTGAACCAGACGCAGCTGTGCTCCGCAAGCATTCTGCATTTTCCAATAATGATAGTTTTTCTGATGATGACACTGAATGGGAATTTCATAAGGCTTCGGAGCCAGCAGTTCCCCGTCTGAACTCTGTTTGTAACACAGACAAGAGTTTCTCCTCTAAGTCAACTCAGAATACTTGTTTGGACTTTTACTATAGATTGAAAGAAGGATCTATCTTCTTGATAATTGATCATCTTGACAATCTCAAGGTCAGTTAAAAATGAACATTTAAATGCATGGAAAGTGCTTAAATGTTATTTGCATTTATTTGATTCATAAAATCTTTTAATATTAGAAATCTCACAAAGCTGCTGCTCTTTCTGGGGAAGAAGCTAAGACACTGAAATTCAATGAGGACATCCAAGTAAGTTTTCTTTTGTGATTTCTGTACTTCGGAAACTTTATGATTATTTAACAATTTCTGAAATTTTACAGTCTACATTTTGATGTCATGTTTCATAAATAATAGTGAGTCCTCTCAGTTAGAACATCGTCGCATGCCTTATCGACCGAGAGTTAATGGAAGACTAAGTAGACTTTTTGAACTTGTTATCCATGAATTGGGATCCACTTGAATACACTATTGGCTGTAGGTAGTACAAGTATCATTAGCTAATATAGATGGTGGTGTCTCCCACCTGATCTGAAATATAATGCCTCTTCCCAGGTCCAAAACGAAACACGCATGCACAAAGGTTAGTCTTACAATAAAACAAGTATTTAGTTGATGTTTCATAAATAAAACAAGTATTTTGCCCGTGCTCACACGGGTGAGTCTTACATGTTGAATAAGTAATAAGGAGCGGGTAACGGAAACTGAACCCGCATCATTAGCTTGGAAGGGTAAAAGTCTGATTTCTTTAAAAATATCTGATAAAGCAAGGAGAATTTGAGATAGTATTCTGAGTATCTGTGTAAATAATTTTTTTGGATCGCTGGTCGCAAGGAATATGTTTATAATAGGAAAGCTTTTAAGTTTATAAATCTTTATATGTTATATGTTTTTTATGGTGTCTTGTGTTTTATTAATATTTTAAAGAAACACAGGTGAAGTGAAAACCCCTCATTATCAAAATCAGTCAAGACATGATATCAAATTAATAAATAACAAAAATTAAAAATTTTGTCAAAAATATTCTAAGAGGAAGACTAATTCATCAACTTTAACTTTAATTTGAAACAAGTATAATTTTGCATATATGATTTTTAGGGTTAATTTTAGAAGAACCCCTTCAATAATGGTGGATGCCTTAGAAAACCCCTCTCAACTATTTTAATTTGAGAAAATCACCCTAAAGATTGAGCATATTATAGATAACCACTCAGTTTTGAAAATCAGAGAAAACCCCCTCAACTATGGGCGTCTCACAAAAACCCCTTAATTTTTCACAAGTTTCTCACTGAACCCCCATGACATCATTTCAAAATGTAAAATAACTGAAATTCCCTTTTGAAAAACAACCCATTCAATTACAAAGAACCCTCAACCGGTAAATAAGGATTCAAATTACAGTTCTTTTTTCTCTCTTTCTCCTCTCTTTCCCCTAAAAATTTAGAGTAATTTTTTTATTATTAAGGGCTATTTTGTCATTTTCTCACTCACTTGCTTGTCATGTGACAGTAAAGTGAGAAGAATTCATGGGGAATTCTCGAATTTTTTAAATGTGACGGGGTTTATCTACAATAAGCTGAAACTTGAGGGAGTTTCTCAAAGTGAAATAGTTGATGGAGGTTTTCTAAGACACTCCATGTTTGAAGGGGGGGGGGTGGTTAAGTGAGAAAAGTTCGAGGGGTTATCTCGAATTTTCATAGTTGAGGGTGCTTATCTACAATATACTCATACTTAAGGGAGTTTTCTCAAGTTAAAATAATTGAGGGTCCGGTTTTTAAAATTAATCCATGATTTTATGTAGAGAGACTCTTTATGTTAGTTTTTTCTTTAATTTCTATATTTAAATATATAATCCATGATTTTATGTAGAGAGACTCTTTACGTGAATTTTTTCTTTAATTTATATATTTAAATATATAATTATGAAAATTTTTAATTATGGATAATTATAATATGATATGAATTACAAAACATTTGATTATTAGAATTTTTTAATTATGGATAGCTTCCATTTGATGAGAATTATTAGGTGAATGTAAGATTAGATGTTCATATGTCATCTTCCGATTGGATAAAGAGACGTGGATTGCAACTAAAACCCCCTAAACTATTTTAACTTGAGAAAACTACCCTAAAGTTTAGACATATTATAGATAGTCCCACTCAATTTTGAAAATCAGAGAAATCCCCCTCAAGGCCTCAACAATAGTGGATGTTTTAGAAAACCCCTGAACAATATTAATTTGGGAAAGAAACCCTAAAGTTTGGGCAAATTATAGATATCCTCAATCAACTTGGAAAATACTCAACTATGTGGCGTCTTACAAAACCCACCTAATCGTTTACACTTTTCTTACCAAAGCCCCATGACGTCATTTGAAAATGTAAAATAATTAACATGCCCTTTTAAAAATCAATCCATTCAATTACAAAGAAACCCCCAAGCGCTAAAAAAAAGAACTATTTTGAATTTACAATGTTTTTTCCCTCTTTCTCCTCTCTTATTAAAAAAACTAATTTTTTATAATTGAGGATATTTTGGTCTTTTGTCGATCGCTTATTTGTCATGTGACATGCTAGACCTAACAATGTTACTTTTCAGGACGCAAAGTGAGAAGCATTTATGGTGATATCTTAAATTTTCAAACTCGAGGGGAGGTTTATCTACAATAAGCTGAAACTTGAGGGGGTTTCTCAAAGTAAATAGTTGAGGAAGGTTTTCTGAGACACACCCCATATTTGAGGGTGGTTAAGTAAGGAAAGCTCAAGGGGTTCTCTCAAATTTTAGTAGTTGACGGCAACCTTGAGGGGAGTTTCCTCAAATCAAAATAGTTGAGGGGTCTTCTAAAATTAATCCGTGATTTTATGTGGAGAGAATCTTTACATGAGTTTTTTCTTTAATTTCTATATGAAAGAAAAGATAGAGAGAGGAAAACTCTTTTTTTATTGTATATAATAATATGAATTACATCAGTATTTAAATAGGATAGGGCATAAGACAAGGTTCCTAAAATTAAGGAACAGAAAATAGTAACAAAGAGGAAAAAACAAGGAAACAACTAAAAATAGAAATATCCTATTAATTCAAATTCTAATTTACTAATTTTATAGAATCGGATTTTCCAACTTTCCTACACTCCCCCTCAAGTTGGTGTATAGATGTCAATCATGTCCAACTTGCTTATCAAATGTTCAAAGTTAGGTCTTGCAAGTCCCTTAGTCAAGATGTCATTTGTTTGTTGGCTAGAGGGCACAAATGGCAAGCAAATAGTCTCAGCTTCAAGTTTCTCTTTGATGAAGTGTCGATCAATCTTAATGTGCTTCGTCCTATCATGTTGGACAGGATTGTGAGCAATACTTATTGCAGCCTTGTTGTCGCAATACAACTTTAGAGGAAGTTTCGCAATCTTCTTAAGTTCTACGAGGATTCTATATACCCACAACACCTCACAGATCCCTTGAGCCATTGTTCTAAACTCTGCCTCTACACTACTTCTGGCAACAACACTTTGCTTCTTGCTTCGCCAAGTAACCAACCAAGTTTCCTAACACAAAGGTGCAATACCCTGAAGTAGATCTACTGTCAGTCACCGAACCTGTCCAATCTGCATCAGTAAATACCTCAATACTCCTTTGATTAGTCTTTTTGAAAAATAGACCTTTTCCAGGAGTAGATTTCAAATATCTTAGAATTCGGTATACAGCCTCAAGATGTTCTTCATAAGGTGCGTGCATGAATTGACTAACAACATTGACTGAGAAGGCAATATCCGGTCGAGTATGGGATAAATAGATTAGTTTCCCAACCAATCTCTGGTATCTACTAATATTAACAGGAACACTTCCCTCTTCCCAAAGCTTCACATTGGGATCCATCGGAGTCTCAGCCGGTCTACAACCACTCATCCTGGTTTCCTTCAAAAGATCAAGGATATATTTTCGTTGAGAGACAACAATTCCTTTCCTTGAACGAGCAACTTCCATGCCAAGGAAATATCTTAGCGTTCCCAAATCCTTGATCTCAAATTCTAATGCAAGACTCTTCTTCAGTCTCTCCATTTCAATCACATCATCACCTGTGAGAATAATATCATCAACATAAACTATTAGCACAACCACCTTTCTTTCAGAAGAGAATTTGAAAAACAAGGTATGGTCAGCTTGTCCTTGAGGATATCCTTGTTTTTTGACAGATTGTGTGAACTTCTCAAACCAAGCCCTTGGAGACTGTTTGAGACCATACAAGGACTTGTTTAGTTTGCACACTTTTGAACCAAATTTCTCCTTAAAGCCCGGTGGACTATCCATGTACACCTCTTCCTCCAAGTCACCATTGAGCAAGGTTGCTGATAGCGGATCGCGGCGCGTCGCGACGAGGTACCGCTAAGGCTATATCGGGCTATTGCGGTGAAATCGTGGCAAATAGCGTACAGTCAAATAGCGGTCAAATTTAAATATATTTAAATATCCTAAATAATAAGAAAATTCATAAAAAAATCTAAAAATTCAATTAGTTGTAAATTCCTTGTATTATCAATAAATAACAATTAGTAAGCTTGTTGTATGAATAAAACTATGAAGAAATTCAAGAAATATAGCATCATAATATGTGTGATAGCGGGTTTAGCCGCTTTTAACAACAAAAATCCGCTTTTAATCGCGAAAATCCGCTTTTAACCGTGAAAACCCGCTAAAATCCGCTTTTACGCGCTATTCGAATGAATAGCGGATTTTCCCGCTTAAGCCAGCCGCGAAACCCCTACGCGTAGCGCTGAAGGGCCGCGACCGCTATTCGCGCCGCTATAGCCCCGCTATTGGCTGCTATTTACAACACTGCCATTGAGAAAGACATTCTTCACATCTAGTTGCTGCAAGGGCCAGTCCAGATTAGTAGCAATAGATAGAAGTACTCTTATCGTGTTCAATTTTGTAACAGGAGCAAAAGTCTCAGAATAATCAATGTCATATGTCTGGGTGAATCCCTTAGCCACCAACCTAGCTTTGTATCTTTCCACTGAACCATCAGAGTTGTACTTCACATTGAAGACCCATTTACATCCCACAGTAGTCTTCCCAGCTGGTAATGTCTTAACACTCCAAGTATTGTTCTTCTCAAGAGCTCTCATCTCTTCAAGCACTGCTTCCTTCCACTTTGGAACTTTTAGAGCCTCCTGTACATTGTTAGGAATTTCTACACTAGACAATTGAGAGGTAAAAGCAACAAGAGATGAAGACAAATTCGAGTATGACACAAATTTAGACAGCGGATGACTAGGATCTAACCCCTTTACGAAGGGCTATAGGAATGTCAAGATCGGAAGATTCAGTCGATTATTAGGAAGAGAAAGGGAATTACCTGTAACAGACTCAGATTGTTGATTTGTCCTCGGTTCAGGATCATGGCCGTGCTGTAGCGTCAATTCATCTTTTCTTTTCCTATGATTCTTCTTCAAGTAAACAATCCCTTTCCAAGTTCGGTCACCTTCCTTGAATCTATTACTTGTTATTTTAGGAGAATTATCATGTTGTGGTATTAGAGTAGGTTGTCCCTTATTTTTAGTTTCCAAAGATTGTTTTTCAGAATTTTAATTTTCAGATTGATTTTCAAATGTAGGCTTAGGCTCCGGAGAAACATCACCCACAGTGAGGGGAGTTTCAAAGAACGTAGCTTGGCCATTTGCTATAGGTGCAAAGGAATCTTGGCCATTTGCTATAGGTGCAAAGGTACTAGTTTCATAATCTTCTGAGAGAAACACATCATCTGAGAGAAAAACATAGCCAGAGTTAACAAATGAAACTTCCTTAGATGAATATCTCTAAAAAATGGTTGTTTTTCAAGAAATGTGACATCCATTGTGACAAATTTTTTTTTCGATATCGGATCAAAACATTTATAGCCTTTCTGAGTTGGTGAGTAACCAATGAAGACACATTTTATAGCTCTAGGCTCAAGCTTTCTAAGTTTTCTATGTTCATGAACAAAAGCTGTACAACCAAATATTTTTAGAGGTAGATCAGCAGAAAACCTAGTAGTTGGAAAACAATTTGAGAAAACTTGGAAAGGAGTTTGAAATTGTAAAACTTTGGAAGGCATTCTGTTTATTAAGTATGCAGCAGTTAAAACAGCCTCTCCCCACAAATATTTAGGAACTTTAGTTGAAAAAAGTAAAGCACGAGCCACCTCAAACAGATGTTTATTTTTTCTTTCAGCAATACCATTCTGTTGGGGTCTAAGTTGCATGGAAACGGGCACGGGTACTGGTACGGGTGCGGGTACGGGTAGGGGACACGGTAAAATTGTATAATGTAGGGTACGGGGACACGCCTACATATATATTGAATTAATAATGTACATGAGATATAATTTTCCCGCTTCATGTGTCATTAGAATTAAAATTCCGATTATATTTTTGAGTTTCTTTTATCATATCGATTATTGTGAATTGTAAATTACTAGACATCTAAACGACCCATTAACTATATAGTGTTGAACTTGGGTATGGACTGAAACGAACCTGACCCGTATCTCATTACTTTCAAAAGACGGATGTGAAGTGTAAGTTCTACGTCCAGGAAGTCGTTGACAAGTGTTTTAAATTAGCACATATATCGTATAATTGAGTACATGTTGTAATAAATGCATGCATATATTCAAGAAGTGTCCATGAAGTTTGGGTACGGGAAAGTGTCGGGTACGTGTCCGGTACGGGTACGGCTTCATTATAGAAGTACCCGAGTAACATAGGTTGGGGTGTATCGATACAAGAATTGTGATGAATTATTCCTTTTTTCAAGAAATTTTTTTCCAAGATCATGTTAAAATACTCTTTTCCATTATCACTTCTGAAAACTTGTATATTAGTCTGAAATTGAGTCTGCACCATATTGTAAAAATTTTTAAAAACCCGTTCAGCCTCTGATTTTTCTGTCAATAAATACACCCAGCAAAGTCGAGTATGATCATCTGTAAATGTGATGAACCATCTCTTGTTAGAAGGTGTACTTATCTTATTAGGACCCCAAACATCACTGTGAATAATAGTGAAAGGTTTTGATGGTTTATATGGTTGTGAAGGCAAAAAAGTACAGTGGTGTTTTGCAAATTCACAAATTTCACAATGAAACAAAGATGGATCTTTATTGCCAAACAACTTAGGAAACAAATGTTTTAAATATTTAAAACTTTGGTGACCTAATCTAAAATGCCATAACATAATATTATTATTAGAAACAGAAATAGATTCAAAGCAGGAACTTATTGGTTGAGATTGTCGTCTTGATTCAGATCCATCATCAAAGAAGTAGAGTCCTTCACTTTGTTTAGCACTGCCAATTATCCTCCCCGAAGTCAAATCCTGGAACACACAATGAGTTGGGAAAAAGTTAGTTTGGCAATTAGTATCATGGGCTAGCTTACTAAAAGACAAAAGATTACAAGAAAGTTTAGGAACATGAAGAACATCATGAAGAGTGAGTGATGGAGACACTACAACAGAACCTTTTCCTGCAATGGCTGAAAGAGAGCCATCTGCAATCTTAATTTTCTGGTTACCTGTACAAGGACTATATGAAGAAAAAAGATTTGACAACTCTGTCATATGATCGGTTGCACCTGAATCGATGATCCGGGTGCGATCGAAGTTGACACTAATGAGAGCTGCTTTAAAGTAATCACCTTTTGAGCTAACGAACAAGAAGGAATTTTCTGAGACTCGAGAAGTTTGTACAGTTGGTCTATCTGTTCCTTGTTTTAAGGAAATGCACTTGAAGAAGACTGCTGCTCTTGATTTGAGACACTAGCCTGAAGAGCACACCCCTCTCCACCATACTTCTTCCAGTTTTGAGGCTTGCCATGAATTTTCCAATATGTTTATCGCGTGTGCCACGGGCGTTTGCAGTGGTCGCACCACGGCCGCTCAGATCGCTTACCATCCTTCTTCGCTTCCTCCTGAAAACCCCGAGTTACAATGGCAGAACTTTCTACTTCCGAGTTAGTAGTAATAGGAACAGATTTGTTAAGCATCACATTCTGTCGTGCTTCTTCTCTCCGAACTTCTGAGAAGGCCTCACGAATTGTTGATAGAGGAGTTTTCCCTAAAATTCGACCCCGCACCTCATTTATAACTCCTTGTTAAGTTCTGCCAGGAACATGAAGACACGATCATTCTCCTGTCGTTTCATAAACCGGACACTATCATTTGCGCACTCCCAGATATCATCATAACAAAGATCTAATTCCTGCCACAGGATCATCAACTCGTTGTAGTAGGAGGTTACATCTCGGTCACCTTGTTTCTCATGCCAAAGTTTGGATTTTAAACCAAAAATCTGCGAAGAATTCTCTAGGTCAAAATATGTATCCCTTATTGCCTCCCAAACATCTTTAGGCGTTGGCAGGAACATGAAGGGCTTGCCAATTGCGGGTTCCATTGAATTCACCAACCACGCAATAATCAAAGAATTTTCTGATCTCCAAATCTTGAGAGCCGGATATTCATCTGCAGGTTTTTTCACTTCTCCTGTCAGGTATCCACGCTTCCCTTTACTTTCCAATATCAAACGAATGGTTTGCGACCATTCCGTGTAATTTTTTCCATTTAGACAGTAGATATTCACTTGGAGCGAATTAGAGGGCCCCTCCAAACCATTGAACGAGATGAAGGAGTTCAGATTTGAACTCACGGTGCTTTCCCCTGACACCGTTGAGTCCTTGTTGATCGCACCAGTCAAAGCCGTCTTCCACTGATTTTGGTTCGCCATAGATAATCCAGAGATCAGATGCACTGTTCACAAGGTGACACTGTTCACACAGCGGTACTGTTCATACGGGAAGTTACCCGCTCTGATACCATGAAAGAAAAGATAGAGAGAGGATAACTCTTTTTTTATTGTATATAATAATATGAATTACATCAGTATTTAAATAGGATAGGGCATAAGACAAGGTTCCTAAAATTAAGGAATAGAAAATAGTAACAAAGAGGAAAAAACAAGGAAACAACTAAAAATAGAAATATCCTATTAATTCAAATTCTAATTTCCTAATTTTATGGAATCAGATTTCCTAACTTTCCTACACTATATTTAAATATATAATTATTAGATTGTTTTAATTATGGATTTGATAAGGATTACAAAAGATTTGATTATTAGAATTTTCTAATTGTGGATAGTTTAAATTTGATGAGAATTTTTAGGTGAATATAGGATTAGGTGTACACATATATATGGATATTTGTAATATAGTATTTCTTTGTGTCGAAATTCCACCAACTTCTCTTTATATCTTAAGGAGGGATGTGAATCCTCTCAGTTGGTTAAGCATCATAAAATTCCTTATCCACTAAGTCTTATTGGGAGAGCAAGTTGACCTTTTGATTTTGTTAATCTAGACATTGGATCCAGTTGAATATAACTTGGTTTTAGGTAGTTTGTACATATGTTGATGATTTAATGAAAATTTGATTTGAGGTGCTGTTCATTTTCAGAGAATTTTATGATGAAGGGGAAAATACTGTGTTTGTGTGTGTATGTTATTTTAGTTCTATGTTAGATAGATTTTTTGCATGGCTTGGTCAGTCTGGCATGCTGGAAGTAACAGTAAGGAAAATTGAATTCCGCGAACAGCTAGCACATCAGTAATGGAGAACCATGGGGGTCCATTGTTTGTGTTGATCTTGTTACTTGTCAGAGATCATCAACTGGCTAGTTGGTAGTAAACTTAGGAATTTCTTTTTTATGCAATTTTTTTCCTTTGATTTTTTGGTGTTTTTCCTTCTCTGATACGTGGCCTGCTCTCACTGTTCTGACGGACATTGAAGTGCAATTATATTTGGACTTCAGACTGATCCTTGCCCTACCATATATATCATCATAATTGCACAAACACTTTTTGTTGTTGTTAGGAGCACAAGATATCAATATATTCATTAGTGCATCATTTTCAAACTTCTGCCAATTCCTTGATGAGGTTCACACTTTTTTAAATCCGTTGTGGATCTCTTTTTCTAAATATTTCATATGTAATGGCTGCTTCAGTCGACAATCTCTGGATAAAGCCAGAATAGTAATTGCTAATTGAGATTGCCATCATAGTTACAAATGCAGTAAGCCCTATTCTATATTCTCTTACCCAGTTGATTGTATTGGTGCTCTAGAATTGTTTCATTTTCTTATATATTTTCTGTAATTCCAATGCAATTGTACTCTTTCATTCGTCTGATGTAATATTATGCTACTTTATGCTAGAATGTGTTTTTCATTTCCTTCTCTCATCTAAGCAATGTGAAGCAATGCATGTCAGAACTCACAAGAGGATGACAGGATAGATAAGTTTTCATTTTGGTGATTTTTAGTTTATCCTTGATGAAGTATATACAGAGAACATAGTGTAGTGTTGAACAATATCTGCAATCTAGACTACACCTGAAATGGTGCAAAAACACATTTATATAAGTTGCAGGAAACCTCCCTTAAATTTGCGCTAAAAACTAACAGACCTCCTTAAGTTTCACTTGGATAAGTTTACCGCTCTGCCATTCCATACCTCAATACGAGCAATCGGGTAAATCCACGAAAGGTAAAACGTCAGTTTTGCGAAGTGTTTCAGTTATCCATCAACTCTCTTCAGTTATTTATTAATTTTCCTACATCTACCATGTAATGTGTCTGGTTTATTTTCATAGCTAACCACAATAAGGGGTTACAAGTTACAGACAGATTAAATGATGTTCCTGAAACTTCAGGGGGTTTATTAATTTTCTTGAAAGGAACAATGGTTTTCTGTAATAGTCATATTTACATTCTAAAAATCCTTATTCTTCTTTTCTAATATAAGCTATCATCATCTTTCTTTTCTTTCAAGTCTTGGTCTAGGAGAATTTTGGAGGTTGCTAGTCTGTTGCACAACTTAAACAACATGACCAATGTGGCAGATTGCATTACCAGGATCCTTAGTGTTTTGTGTCTTGATCTTTGATAGTCCATCGTTTTATTGCTTAATGATCTGGTAACTATTCAGAAGATAAGCTTTTGGTTGAGAGACAATTTTAATTTTGTCAAATATTTTAGTTCAAGTGAGGTTTATAATGACGGTAATGCAAATAATTTCTGAACCATGAGATGATTTACAAATGTTCTGTATTTGATCCTCTTATGTTAGGCAGATATTAATCAGTTTGTAAATTGAGTTCCTGAGTGCATAATAGTTAGAAATCCATTTATCTTACTTTGGAATTCTTTTTATTTTCCCTCCATTAGATATTTGATTCATAGTTGGTTCTTGTTACTGTGCCAGGCAGTTTGTAAGGTGTTGCAAGAATCAGAAATTTGTGAAGATGATTACATTGGAAAACACTTATCAAAAGCTGCATGTGCTCATCGACTTGTTGAAATTACAAGAGAACCATATGTCCAATGCCTTGAAGAAGAATATTGCTTATCGGAAAGAATTTTATCAGTATGTTATTTTTTACTTACATTCCTCCAACCGTAACTGTAAAAACAGATCAGTCTATAGCTATTATTTATGCGAGATTCATCCAAGATCACTGGGGAGAATAAATGCTCAAAAAACCTCCATTACACATTTCTTCCATGGCTTTAATATTTTTTTGTTGGTTTGACTAGTACTTCCAGATGATGAACATGTTGCTAGTCTAAGTTACATAATTATCACATATTTTATGGCAGTATATGTTTAATAGGATGAAGTACTATACTATTGTTGTGCTGTATTTCTACTGAGATATCAACCTGTTTATTGTTCCTTATAGTTAGAAATGTATGCAGCAGAACTCATTCCAAGAGTCAGCCTTGAAAAGTTAGTCTTCAGAGCTTTTGCATGGTCATTGGCTAAAATCTGGTATAGATGGTTGATTTCTAATGCATTCGCTCTCATGTTTAGATGATTGTGCATGTTCGTGCATGCGGAGATCTTGAGGGAGGTCCCATGACATCTTTAGCAGTGTACCTTGGAGTGTACTTTGATCTCTTATTTTGCAACCTTGAAATTCCTTGCGCTTCTTGCTTCAAACATATCCTATACTAATGTGGTTTTATAAGTTTATTACTTGATACCTTGTTCCCTTAAATATATCCTGAAATATTTAGTATATACATATATTAGAGAATAGAGAGTAACATGTATGAAAAAAGCCTGTGAAAGGAAGCATCAGAAATGTGCCCAGGAAGTGTCGAGAAAGTTCTGAAATTAATAATAAATTGTAAAATTGAGGACAAATTTGAAAATAGCTTATATGTCTTTGAAGAAAGACCGAGAGATGTTGATGTCTAACACATTTCTGACATAGACACAGCTTCATTTGATATATGCCTGTGCTGCGTAGTTCTTCACTCACGACATTTTGAAGCATACTCCTAATTCTCTCTTCTTGGAGACATTTTTCTTTCCATCTTTTATGTTGCCTTAATCTTACACTACAACAATACTACTGGAGCCTCTGTCAAGTTCTTGCACTGTTTTCTGAATAAAAGAAGCTTATTCACCGAAACAAAGTAGCATATCACAATTGACATTTTGAAATGAACCTCCTCATCCACATTATTTCTTGAGCATACACTCAACAGCTACTATGATGCTGGAAAACATTCTTCCACTTCCGTCAATCAGTTACTGATCTAGCAAATGTTTATTTTGTCAAAGGTACATTGCATGACCTCTATTTAAAAACTTATTTTACCTCTCTTGCGAAAACAGAACATTCTTGTTTGCATGAAAAAATGACAAGTTTGAATTTTATTGTAATAGAATCCCTCCTAATCCAACGTTAGGCGCCTAAGTGTGTTCTGTTCTGTTTAACTTTAATTTTCGTAATAACCTTGATTTTCACATCAGACTAACTTCTTCAATACAATAGGCAGAGAAGGACTTGAGCGCATCAATTGAACTTTTTAGACATGCTTCCTCAGTACTACATATATTGAGACTAGCATCTACAGAGGAGCAGCGGGCTTATATTGCTGCATGGTCTACAATGGCTCTTGCATGTACAAAAGAGTTGCAGCATGGAACCATGATCTGGAAAGAATCCCTTGTCAAAAATGTTTCTGAAGAAATATTATCTCGAGGTGCACCTTCAGTGCTATTTCAGCTAATGAATCATCGGGCTTCATTCTCTAATTGCTAACCTTTTTCATATTGCACAATATTGTGCCTATCCTTCATAATAACGCATGTGTTTTCCCTTCCCTTTCAGGTAATAGATATTTTGCTGCTCTTGTAGAAATTTACAGAGTAGCAAAAATTTTGAGAGCCTCTTTGAAACTTTACAAACCTTGGATACTATCAAATCCAGAGGATTGTTCAAGGGAATTAGTGAGTTGCCTAAAAAGGTGTGCAGAGTCATGGACGACTTCTGGCTTGGAAAAAGCTGTTGACAGCATCTCTACTTCTGCAACAAATTATAAGATCAAAATGGCAGTCAAGTCCTCCAAACTTCTTGACGAGACTACTTTTCAAAACCAGAGTTTTAATAAAGACAGTATAGTCTGTAAACTGTCTTTGTTGCCAGTGGACAAGCTCGGAGGTAACTTTTTGAGAATTTTTATATAGGAATTCAGTTGTTTTTTAGATTGAATTACAGAAATCCTCATACGGCGTGTAGGATAGATTTAAAAAATGGTGTCACCCCTTCCTTCCCAATTTCTAGGCAAATAATCATCAGTTTATCGATTTAAATTATTAAATCAATTTTCAGTAATATGAGACTATAGATAATTGTTACACCTGTCCTTATAGTTTGTGCACAGAAATGAAATTTGTTGAAATGTGAAAGGATCAAACTGTCGCTACTAAATTTTAGGTGGTGTTTCTGTGACTTATAAATTTCAGGGATATGTTGAATAGTTTCTTTTAAGCTAATTTTCTTATAAAAAATGAAACAGATATGAACACTGTAAGATGGAATGGAGACTTTTACTGTCTCACGCATGCAAATTTCTGGGCAAACCGGGTAAGTTGTGATCCTCCTGCGTTGCCACATATACATGTCAGTTAGTCCAATAAGAATCAGGATGAGGCTTGTCAGTTAGTTCAAGAAGAATCAGGATGAGGCTTGGTGATGGGCAAATCTGGAGATTGTGTATTTAACATGGGAGTTTCTGTGCAAGAGAGCGTAAATCGATACAATTATTGGCTGTGAACATTATTCATTGATGGAGAAAAAGTGACACCTTTGAATTTGAAGAAGCCATCTATGTTCCCAATTTCCCCCCCTGAACTCCGCAATATCGATGTATTTTGCCCAATTTTTGTAAATTTCCGTAATCATTTGTTGTTATCATTCTTTCGTGGTCATGTAAGTTATTTGTGTGACTGTATTGATTCTTATTAATTTGTCTTGAGCATCATTTATTTTATTATAAAATAGATAAAGCCATATAACAATTGGTCTTTATCATCATTCATTTGTAAAGGAAATGTTACGCATTTGCTTCCAAGAAGCCATCTATCATTTACCAAATCCTTTCCTCGACTCCACAATAATGATGTATTTTCCTTATTTTATCCAATTTTATGTATCTGCAAGGTATTTGTTCTCTTGGGTATTTGTAATACTATGCCGTTATTCTCATGCCATTTCATTGTACGACTGTTCATGGGTTCTTATTGATTTGTCCCATATTTGATATTCATGATACAAACCAGAAGTATTGTGGTGGTGGATGCTTCATATGCATCCTTCGCAAGCGTACACCGCGAACATTTGGCGATATTTTGATCTGATGTATTTTATCCATATATATATATATATAAAAGGACAGGAAAGGTGTTTCACTAGGTTGGATATCATATTTATTCCTGTAGCTATCCTCCTTGGCTACTCGCTCGACATTCATTCTACAACGTCAATAAAAAGGAAGTGGGGAGTTTTAAATTATCATAGTGGTGCTTTTGGATAGTTTGATTTGATGTTTTTAATGATACGCCTTCATTAAATCATCGAATATCACTATAATTTATTTTACAAAGTTGTATTTTCTTTTTACAACAATCTTTAAAATGGTAGAGATGATTCCGTAACTTCATGAGGCATGGCATCATCTCTATTGTTGGCATGGTTAGTTCTGTTTTATTTTTGCCAGATTAATGGAATTTATCCATGGAGATATCTTCGAAATGGCAGAGATATTTTTTTTTTCATTTAATTACTTCTGCAACATGGAATTTAGTTAACTTGGAGTAAGCCGGTGGTTTCTGGAGAAATAATTTTGGATCCAAAATCATGGGATGAATAATGCATCTCTATGATAGCCATTGATCTTCGTTAGAATCTCAAGAAAATGTCATATGTTATATTTTTCCCTGATTGGTCCCGTTAGTTTTAGATCCAAAAGGAATACTCCGGTTTTTATCTAGGGAACTTGCATAAAAGAACTTATAAATTTGGGAGACATATTTAAAAGAACTTATAAACTTGCGGGACTTGTTTAAAAATACTTATATGTTAGGGGGATTAATTTAAAACGGAAAATTACTTTAGTACCAATCTTAGACGGCATTGAATTATCGGAACACCAGTCCTCACAACTTGACTGTACTTGATGATATCACCAAGGATAATCTGAAAGACAACCCATAGAACTGAATATCGCTTCTAAACCTACAACACTCTGCATTATCGAGGGGTGGTAAGTTCTACGAAAGCTATATTTAAGGGGTTTATCTGCAATTATGGTCATCTGGTTTTTGATACTCAAAAGTATGGAAAATCAGTACATGTACTTGTACCGTTACAATTTCAATTTCATATATACCTCATCATCGGGACATACAGATTCCAACTGTATATTTACATGGGTAAACCAACTTCTGGATTTTGCTTTCTGCTCATGACATACAGAACCAGGCATTTTGTGCCAGAATATGACAACATCGGAACTACATACAAATATGTCACCTCTGTTCAGATTCATTTCTATGGACTCTCAAACTTCTTCTTCGTTCCGATCTCAAAAATAGTGCGTATAAAAGCTCGTTCCAGATATCAGGGACACCCGGCAAGCACCAGTGACTGCAATCTTGCTTGTGAAGTGCAGCGGGGCCCGCTGGGCCGAGGTAGTATACAGACTGATGTCCATCCTTTCTTTGAGCTGACATTTGAGTCACATTAAGGATTTCGATGTCTAATGCTGGAGAGTTGATAGAGTATGTAGTGTTTTTTAATGGTTTCAGAAAATGGGCATAGTACTTCGAATCCTTTGACGAGGGTTGTGATGAACCTAAATCCGGGAGAGTCTCTAAGTGACAGCTACCTCCAGTTCTCCAGTCTCCACCCCTGTAGAGTATTTAAACAGTATTAGAGGATGTTTGACTGAGAGGAAAAATAGCAGCAGTAGCAAATGCTGCAACCACATTTATTCTTCTAATATTTGGTTAGCAACAATATATTTCGAAGAAAAACAGTGCAACATGCTACATCCATTATTTAGTTGCAATCCAACTCATAAACTGTAATTATTTACCAGAGAAGCTACAGAAACACTTGATTTGCAATGAAAATTAAATTCAACAACTTTTGCAGTCAACCGAACATTGAATTTGTTTTTGGTAATACATGTCCTATCGAAATGATAGATTTGCAGCTAATTCCCTACAACAAATGCTTATGTGGAAATCAACATTTGAACATGATTTTTAGAAATTAAACGGAAGATGAAAACCGAAGAATGATAGGTTTACACTAACCTGAAATGGACGGGAGCATATGAACGAAAGATGACCTGAGTTCTACTTTTATCGACTTCCTTGTTGATCCAATCAAACAATGTCATGATAGATCTATGATATGCACTTCCCACGCTCATTTCCATCTTCACCTCATTTCCCTCTTGAAAATAACATCCTCTGAGAAAATAATTGAAATCAAGTAAGATAAAGTTGATTTTGCAATATACTTCCTCATAGTTTTTCAGAAGCATAATCTCCTCTGACAAGTCTTACATCATACTCAATTTCAACCTTTATATGGCACATGAAATAGCTTAAGTATAGGAGCATCAAAAATAGTTATGCGTACATATATGCATTCCAAAAATGTGTCCATGGATGTACAAGTATATTTAATGTATATGATAATAAGAAACTTTCCCTCTTGAAAAATATCATCCTCTTAAAAAGAATTGAAATTAATCTAAAAAATAAAATTAAAAAAATCTAGTAAGAATGTAAGATGAAGTTGATTTTAAGACATAGTTCCCCATAGTTTTTTTGATGGTTTGCTCCTAAATCTTATATCATACTCAATTCCAACCTTTATAAGGAGCATGAAAAATAAACAAGTTACGTGTATGTATTACATTCTAAAAAATTTATATGCACGGGTGTATAAGTATAATCTAATTTTACGTAATAATTAGAAATTACCCTCTGATAGTTTTCTCATAGTTCCACCAGTGACCAGTATTGAATATAAGCACATGAGCATCCCGCCATCTCGCTTTGTAGGACATCCAATCAATGGAATCCAATATGAGCACGGTCTTTACTTTTTCAGGTAATCCAGGTGGGGCCCGACCCTGAGCCACAAGGAACGGGCTCCGATAATACTCAATTGTGCAGTTATAGTCCTTAAACATGAAAACCAAGAATCCATTGTGCTTTGTTATCGGGCTTCCATTCACTTCATACACTGAACTCTTGTTAGCAACACCCAAGGAAAGCATGCAGAGGAGAGACTCCCACTGGTTCCGGCCAATGGAGTCTCCTACAAAAACCAACCGCCGGTTCCTTAGTTTCTCAAGCATTTTCTTCGCATCGAACCTAAACAGGATATCAGATGTATGAAATATCAAAAAAAGGGGGGGAAAGGGGTAAAAACTCCATATGCTGCAGAACAACATATTAAGCTTGGAAAACTGTATACAAATCAGATGTATGAAATATCAAAATCAATAATTCGTTGGTTAATTCTCTAAAGAAAAAAAAAAGTCGTATTCGTTAGCTAGCAAGTAATTTTCGAAAATCGTATCAATTATGAACTCAAAAGGGAAAAATTTTCAGCTTAGACAAGTAACTCAAAAGGGAATAGTTTATATCATCATATTTTCCCTCCCCAAAAAGGAAAAAAAGAAGAAAAAAAGTTCACGAGGTTACTCTTATAAGATGCAGAAACAACAAGGTATAGACTTAAAAAAATTTATATAAATCAAATGTATCAATTATCAGATTCAGTGGCTTGTGGGGGTTTTTTTTTTCCTAATCAACGAAAATTCATTAACTAGCAAATATAGCATCAGTTCTCATAACTGAGCATATGGCTTCATAAATTGCACAATAACTACACCTTAACCTTCACATTTACCCAAATCCAACGTATCAAATCTCAAAATCAACAACTTTCCTCTTCCATTAAACCAAAACCCCCATTACCCAACACCAAATTAACCACGAATCCTCGAACTAAACAGAATCAAGAACAGAAATTTATTACCTTGGTAGATCACACCTCGCCGGCTGCCACCTCCACTTGGTATACAACCGATCAGGCCTCCCGTTCTCCGAGCATCGAAAGCCCTCATCCAAGAACTCACAATCCCTAGAATCGTACAAAGGATAATTCTCATCCCAAACCCACTCACCTTCAAACAAATCGCAATCTCCACCAAGCTCATAACTGCTCAAATTTCCACTCCTAACCCTCGTCATCCCCAGCCCAACCCTCCACCCTCCGCCGCCGCCGGAGACAGCCTCCGGGACCCTAGCCCCGCCGGCGAACAAGTAGCAAGCGAGCAGCAGCAGCAGGAAAACCGCAGCTGAGACGATGAAAAACCCTAGAACTCCGACCTGCTCGAACGCCTTCGGCCGCCGCCCCGCCGACGCCGCCGCTGACCTCGGCGATGCCGACTTAGGGTTTTGCTCCGGTGAGATGACCATCGGAATCGGGTAAAAATTGGAAATTTGAGTTATTACAAGGAAAGGTGTGACATTTATTGGGGGAAGAAGTTGGGGGAAGTTCGTAATAAATGAATTGTTTTTTTTTTTTTGCATTATCTTATTGTTGTGTTGGTGGAGTGCTATTTTCAGAGAACGGGGTTCGGTTTTGGGAAAGTTGTGGGGGACCCTTCTATCGTGAGCTTCGACAGCTTGGAAGGGAAAGACTTAAAAAAAGTAAATTTACAGATGCATCCTTTTGACATTTAACTGTTTTACAGAAAATACTTGTCACTTTTTTGTATTTTTGTCCATTCCTTTTTTTGTTGGGGGACGCCAGATACGAGGGACACCTTGGGGTAGCGAAAGTAGCTGCCGGAAATAACAGTAGTGAGATAAGCACCTACCAATTTGACTAGCGTGACGACAGTTTAGATTTGAGTGGTGCTATGGGCACACATTCGGTCACACCACGGACCAAAATCTTAAATGGGTCCCCTACATTGTAGCAAGAGAAAAGGTGTGGTCGGTGGTATGACTTAGAGTGTGCTTGTATCATTTCTTTTTAGATTTTAGTTTTAATTATCATTTTGTCAGATTATCCTTCGAGCACCTAAAGAAGAATAAATTGCGTAACCCTCGCTCCCCGGTGAATTCAAGATGTTTCTAAAATATTTGATGAGTGGTAAATGCAGCAAAAGATATAGATGAAGCCATGAAGGGTTGTCTACAATTTGTCTTTAACAAAATGAGTTGCTATGTTTTTTTTTTTCTTCCTTTGTGATTATGTAAAATATTTGTTTGGGTAATGATAACTGTACACGATAGTTATACCATTCTTGTACTACTATACACTAAAAAGTTTAACAATTTCTTATATATTACAGAGAGAAATCATGAATTCTTATGGACCCCACTTTTTTGTATATGTACCAAATACGAAAATATGATTGTTGTTTGGTTGGTTTCCAAAAAACCAAGAATAGGAAATTGGAGTTTGGAAATCTCCAAAAGTGTAATTTCCACCATTTCCATCCCTAAAACTTACCCACAACATCCAATAAAATATTATTTTCATCCAACAACTCATCCACATCATCCAATAAAATATTATTTTCATCCAACAACTCATCTCATATCATCCAATAAAATAAACCAAACAAAAGAAATGGGTCACATCATCCAACTCATCTCATCTCCATCACATCTCATCTTTAAAAATCACCCACATCATCCAATAATATTGTGACAACTCATCTCATCTCATCTCCATTTTATCTCCACCCATTTCCTCCAAAAAAACAAGGAAATTGATTTCCTTAAGTGTGGGTCACATCATCCAATAATATAATGACAACTCATCTCATCTCATCTTATCTCCTATTTTTAAGAATGAACCAAACACAAGAGAAAAACCTATTTATAAGAAATAGGTTTCCTAATCTTTGATTTCCTTCTTTTTTAACCAACCAAACAACCTCAAAACAACTTTTCTTAAAAAAACACTCACATCATCCAATAATATGGTGACAACTCATCTCATCTCATCTCCTATTATTTGATTTCCTTCTTTTTTTAGCCAACCAAACAACTATAAAACAATTTTTTAAGGAAATAGGTTTCCTATTCCTTGATTTCCTTCTTTTTTTGGGCAAGCAAACAGCCCCTTACCGAAACTAAAACATGGAGGGAAAGCGCCTATTTTAAAAATTCAAAGTTTTTTCTGATTTACTAAAATCGACACAGATACTAATAACTGTCTAACAGTTGTTAATATCTTGAAAATATGTTACCGTTAAAAACTAATTTTTTTTTTTACTGTTAAAAAAAGATAGGAACGCCGACTATGAAAAAGGTGGCAGCTCGACGCTGTTATTGTTGTGTCGTTGACCAAAACAAAAATACGAAAACAGAAAATGTGAAAGAAAAAAAAACAACAACAACAAGAAATACATGTTTTAATTAAGGGAAAATAAATTCTACTGATAATACATCTGCTGTCCTAATTCTCTTTGTTGGACCCCAGACCACGGACCGCAATGTACGACTAAATTTTGGGACCCGCTCCTCTTTTCAACAGTTGGTTGGATATGGCGTGTGGGTCCACACGAGAAAATGGGTGAAGGTCTTTACGTGTGGACGGCGTGCGTACTTGTCTTGTTTTGGGGCAAACATTCTATGAAGCTGCCTCCATAGAAAATCATGTATGCGACTATATATATAGACAAATGGGGTCTATAAGATTACGATATTATATTCTTATCAAATATATTATTATTTTTTTTGATAGAAAAATATATTATTATATGTACCAGATATAAAGAGTGGTCTTGCTGGATAGATGTATCAGATATGGTCTCTTAAAAACTCCATTGAATTTAGTCGGATTCGCAATTTCAGCTAGATATTCTTGACAAAATTATTGTGTAATAAAGTAATTGTTGGTCTCGGGTGTGGAGACTCAAACCTGAAATCAAACAAACGAAGAAAACAGGAAAAATGTGAACGTGGGTCAGTCGATCGACGGACTTGGTCCAGTCGATCGCGCACCTGCAGGAAACAAGCATGAGAAGCTCACTCTGACCGGTCGACTAACATGAGCACTCTGGTCGATCGAAAACATGCATGACAACCATGTAGGAAGTTGTTGCTCTGGCCGGTCGACCGACTAGCATGGTTTGGTCGACCAAAGTTAGTTTTTTTCAGTTTCCTAATTTGTTTTGGAAATTATTTTAGGCTTGGATCCTATATATACCTAAACGTTTCTAGGGTTTGCAGGACACGTGAAAAAGAGGGGTTTGAAAGGATTTTTTAGAGAGATCTCGGAGAGATTAAAAAAAACTTTTTGTTGGCGTTGTAATCTTCTTCAATTAATCAAAGAATTATGCGGTGTGGCTCCTGAGAACGTAGGCACGTTGTCGAACCCCGTTAAATCTGGTGTGTTTTTTCATGTTTATCTTTCCCGTAATTTTTCTTTAATCTGCGGTGATTTTCCTACTTGTTAAACTCTTAGCATAAGATCCGGAAGGGTACAGGTTCGATTGATTGTTTCGAATACCCAACAGTAATCGGTTGGATTTTGGTTTTCATGCAAATCCCCTTCGAATACTTATTGCAAACAATTAAGATTTTGAGTATAATTTTTCTCATTGTCCCTTAAATGCAATAAAATCTGTGAGATGCAACCCACAAACCAGACACCCTCTTCATAAGTAAATATATTTTCTTACGTGTGTTTAGTTGTCGATTTTGAATCACCACATCAACATGCGAAATTAACAGTACGGTTACACGGTTAATACTAATACAACCCGAATATTTTAGCGGCGCAATCGCTAATATCGTATCTTCACGATCGTAGCAGCACATGAGTTCACTAATATTATACTATAGATTTAATAATATATTACCCCTTATAAATTAAAAAAAATGTTGTTTAATCTATTTTCATGTTACCCCCTTACTTCATGGATTTATACGGAGAAGTCACGTCTAATTAAGATATTTTATTTTTATTTGTTGGGTGCCTTGATTAGAAAGGAAAGGAGCCCAGCCAGCAAGTGTTTTGGGCCTTTTGGCGATGCTTTGCTCCGATAATGTTGAAAGTCTCGAGTTCGTTGACCCAAATGAGAAGTGACGGCCAGCTTCGAAGAGCCAAGGAATGTGGGTCGCACGTGAGACGATTTAACTAACGTGATTAAAACATACACGGGGTTCACTTGGATTTAAAGCCAGCTAGTTTAAAACATTAATTGTATAGAGATGGAGAAGCATAGAGAATTTTTTTTTAAAAAAATATTAATTGTAGGGAAATTGTAAAGGTGGTGGAGCTAATTGTGGAAAATACTTCAAGCACAAAGGGAGAGAGAGAGAGAGAGAGCACCTGTGTTAACTGCTACCCTTTGCAATTAAAACATGAAAAGCTAGAGACAGAAAAAGGAGAGAGAGAGAGGTACTAGTGTGGTAAAAACTAATATTTCTTCTTTCTCTCTCTACTTTCTTTCTCTAGAATTAGTACTTTTCTTATACTACTATATATAAAACAGTGGAGTCCATTTCATTGTACGTTCAATTTACAAGGAAAGGACCACTTTTTTTGAGTTCAGATTCTCTCAGAACTACATGCATGCGAGCTGGTTGTTTTTAGATGCAAATGAGAAAAATAGGGACAGCTTGTAATTATCCATCCATCCCTGTTTGCAGTTCAGAACTGCTCACTTACACGCGGGCGTTTTGACAGTATCCCTACTCTACTTTTTTATGTATAGTAATATAAAAGTGATATAACTTTTATGTACAGTTATTACTACTTGTTAATTATCTTTCGGTCGGGGGAGGGATGGTGGCTATAGGCCCCGTAGATTATTGCCAAAAAAAGCTAGTATGCATAGTGCGTAGAGACCGAGACGAAATTATGGCCTGCTATAATGATTAAGTTTTTGGGCCTATGAGCTTTTATGAAATAAAAGCAATGTTTTGGGCCTAGCTTTGTGGGCCTATCAACTAAATTGCGGGCATGTAGCTTGTTGGGTAGTTAATAGTGCAACACCCATACTCGAAGACAATATACTTTAGGGAGCGTTTGGCAACCGTGTCGTTCTTGTCGTTCCTGTTTTTTTTAACAAAAACAAAGAAACGCGTTTGGCAACCATGGCGTTTTTTTGATTTGTCCATTTACAAAATCTAAAAATTATCATTTTTCTCAAAACGCCAAAAATGTATTTTATGATTCCGTTTTTTCATCTAAGACGCCGCAGCCTGCTCGCCCGTCGCTGCGGGCCCGCAGCCACCCCGTCGTCACTGGCCGGCCACCGCCGCCGCTCGCCGCCACCCTGCGACCACCGCCCGCCCGTTGTCCGACTGCCGCTCGCTCGTTGGCCAACCGTCGATCGTCCGTCGCCCGTCGCCCGCCGTCACTACCACCGCCACCGTTGCCGCTCCCCCGCCCGCCGTCGCCCGCCCGTTGGCCGGCCATCGGCCACCCGCCGCCATCGCCACTACCCGTCAGCATGCTGCCACTGCCCGTCGGCTACTCGCCACCAGTCGGCCCGCCGCCGCCCGCCCGTCGGCCGACCACCGGTCACCTCCACCCGCGGCCGCCACCACTGCCACCACCACCGCCCGTCGGCCCGCCGTCGTCTGCCCGTCGGCCGACCACCGGCCACCCGCCGCCGCCGCCGCCGCCCACTGGCCACCCGTCGGCCCGCTACCGCCAGCCCGTTAGCCAGCCGTCGGCCACTCGCTGCTACCCGCCGATAACCGAAAGTCATCATTCGTCCGTCGGACGTCGCCCGTCGGTCGGCCACTCGTCACCCGACTGCCGCCGCCCGCCCACTGCCGCTATATAAATGGTCAAACTAGTTTGACAAAAATGGTGTTTTCAAAACACATTTGAAAAAGAAACACCATGGCATGGTGTTTTTTACAAAAGCACAACAAAAAAACACGTTGATTACCAAACATTAGTTATTTTGTTTTCAAACAATGGTTTCCTCTTTCAAAATGTTGTACGTTAAATCTGAAATTTCTAGTTGACTGGTTCATCATACGGCGTACCGAGATAAAGGCACATAATTTCAAAGAACTTCATCTTGTTTCCTATTCTAACTTATATAAAATATATACAACTTAAAATTGTTTCCTTGATTTTTATTATTGTTTGGAATAAGATTTAATGGTATAATTTATAGCTTATAGTCAACTTTTCGTGTCTTCAAAAAGATTAGTATTTGTAGTTTATGGTTATGGAAAAATCATTTATGGTCATTCAAAAAAATTGGTCACGCTTGTGCTTACTTTTCCCTTGTCAATGACAACTATTGAATGAGAATTTTTAATCATAAAGATAGTAAAGACAAAGCTTCAGAAAAATATGAAAAATAGATTATTGAATGATTCCTTGATTTTGTGTATAGAAAAAGGATTGGTAAGAAATTTAGCACAGTCCAATTATAGATAAGTTGTTGGTTATAAGAATAATATAAATTTTGTAATGTGAGAATTAGTATTTATAGTTTATGGTTATGGAAGAATCATCTATGATTATTCAAAAAAAATTGGTTAGACTTGTGCTTACTTTTCCCTTATCAATGACAACTATCGAATGAGCATTCTTGATCGTGAAGATAGTGAAGATAAAGCTTCAGAACAATATAAAAATAGATTCTTGAATGATTCCTTGATCATGTATATAGAAAAAGGATTGCTAGGAAATTTAGCACAAATCTAATTATAGATGAGTTGTTGTTAGAATAATATAAATTTTGTAATATGAGAATCAATATATGTAGTTTATGGTTATGAAAAAAATCATCTATGACCATTTAAAAAGATTGGTTAGGCTTGTGCTTACTTTCCCTTATCAACGACAACAACTGAATGGGCATTTTTAATCATTTAGGCGGCAAGGACAAAGCTTCAGAACAATATGAAACATAAATTCTTGAATGATTCCTTGATCTTTTACATAGTAAAAGGATTGCTAAGAAACTTAGCACAAATCCAATTGTAGATAAGTTTAGTTCAATGAAAGAATGACAATCACAACTTAGTTAATTTCTTGTTTATAAGAATAATATGAATTCTGTAATATGAGAATTATGATGCAATTGCTATTTTCTATATGATCTTGTGAGTACGTATTTTGCCTCACCTTAGCATAAATATTTTATAGCTTTTGGCTAAATACGAACTTAACGTACTGCTATAGTTCTACATTTACCTCACATCAAAAAAATTTCTGGCTTCACCGCTGCTTCCAGCTTTGCAATTTTACAATCAACGACAACTATTTTATTTGTATAGTATAGTATAGTATAGACGAAGGTATAATTAATAGATGGATAGTATAGGTAGGTTCTGCGGATTGCGTCACGAACCAAAAATAACATCATTATTTAGACCAAATGTTATGTATTGATAAAATAGAATGTTACTTAGACCAATGTTATGTATTTATAAAACAGACTAGAAGTCATAATGTTACAGATAAAATTAAAGGAATGCGATAAACATTAGGAGAAGAGTCAAGAAGGAAGAAAGGAGAGCCGAAAGAGAAATAGGAATCCATATTTATAATCCTTAAAATTTTTTCAAAATGATATAAACATGTTTTCTTCATCACACTAAAGGCTCATCCATAAGGTTAACCTTCATGCACTAAATAAAGCTTCTTTATAAAAGTTCAGTTTGCTTACGATGCTAAGGATCGATCTATATCTATGACATGTCTATCCCAATTTTTTAGGCATCGGAACATATGTTGGAGGGTTCGAACCCAGAAGACTGAGGTGAGGGTTCGAACTCGGAGATCCTGTCCCAACCAAAATTCCTCGCATTAAAACCGCAAAGAGACAAAAAAAAAAAAAAAAAAAAATCCAAATCATGTGTCGTTTTTTTTTGGTCCAGCCAATTTCCGCACGTCTAAATATATTAAAATTTCGGGCCCATCTTCCCTATCGAACGGCCCAAAACCAACCTCGTTTCACAGGCCCCTTACACGATCCCATAAAAATCCCTAGCTCAAGGTTTTCCCGGCGATTCGTCCCCTTCACTGAGTCCTCGTCGCCTCTCCCGCCCTCGGCGATTTCCTCCGGCGACGTCGTCTCTTTTCCGACGGCCTCTCTCTCCATCTCTATTCTCTTACTTCGTTTTGCTTCGAAGTTTCGGCCATGGCGTCAGCGCGCAAGTTTCACAAGGAGAAGATGCTTCGAAGGAAGTGAGTTCTCATCCTTACTTTTTTTTTAAAAAAAAAATTCTGTTCTGCTGTAATTTAATTTTGGGGGCTAATTGTAGAAATTATTGAAGAGAGGTGCATAATTGAAGAAAAAACTTCGATAAGAAGCTTAGGGTACAATGATATAAATTATATAAGATTAGAAATGTGAATATATAATATAATGTTGTAAAATGTTATCTAAACACACTCAATGAAATCTACGCATACAATAATATAAATTATATAAGATTAGGATGACTAAACAATTATATAAATTTACTTAGGAAAAGGAGCCTACTAGATTTTACTAAAAGACTTTGTAGGACTGGACTTGTTGCTAAAAAGCATTAAAGAAATTTTCAAAACTATATTATACCGTGACAAGCAAGGTTTTAAATGTCAGCCGACATGTTCGACATGTCGGCCGACATATCGGTTTGAGGGCTTGACCGACACGACATGAACGTTTTCAACTCGTATGTCGGTTTTTAGGGTCAAATCGGAAATATCAGGGTCATATCGGGCATATCGGCCTTATTTTTTAACTTTAAAAAATCGACCGATATAGTACTTGTTTTAAGATCTTTTTTTGTTATCGAGTTTGGGTTTAGTGATAAATACGCAAACATGTTTGACCCGTTCTCATGTTTAAGGGTTTCTTATGAACACGATAGAAAAAATTTATGAACCCAAATCTATATATTATTTACTTTTTTATATGTCTAGTCTATAGAATTTATAAAGTATGCTTATATTGAATTTATGAATACTTAGATTACATTTAGGACATGATATTATATATATGCACACTACCCGATATGGTAATCCGATATTTAGTCAATATCCCCCGATATATCCCCGATTTCTGCTATCCGACATGGATTTCAGCCATCCGATATGAACCCGACATCCGACATTTAAAACCTTGGTGACAAGCCATATAAAAGGACATATCGGCCAACATATCACCTAATAAATCAGTTACACTGGGGATATATCGCCCAAAAATTGCTAAGCATGGTAAAGGATATCAAGACCATATTGTTTTTGCGACATGGCTTATAAAAGGATATGTCGGCTGATATATTGGCTATATTAGGGATATTAAAAAAAA
>BQKN01065762.1:382118-404127 GCA_022839385.1 Asparagus kiusianus | reverse complement strand
TTAATCATGGCTATATGGTTTTAAGATCTCAAGTTTTAGATCTATCATAACCATGTTTAAAAAAATTGGTTGCATTCAACCAACTGGACCTATTTTTTAGTTAATTTATTTTGTAATTGATCTCATATAACATATGTTAAGGATTACCAGTCTAATATACTTGTATTTGACAACTAAGTATTACAAATAAAACTAAACAAAAACTTGACTTAAAAGTGAACATTCATAATGAATAAATTAAAAATCAAAGCTGGTTTTTGTAGGATAACCCTATTTTATACGTGGTTTTTAGGGAAAGAAAACCCTTTTAAATTTTAAGATTAAATAAATTTTTTTATGGTGTGAACATTCACAATGTTTAATTATTTTATATTAGAACAGATATTTGACTTAGTAGCAAAGCAAAGTTTGGAATATAAGAACTTAAAAGTAATATTGGTTTTTAAGTAATTTTAGAAAATTGTCAAGAATTTTAATGGAATTTTGCAAATGGGTAACTCACAGTAAACGCCCATGAACATCGAACGTTTTGCAGTAACGCCAATAAAATTCAAAATAACAGTAAACCCTAATAACTTTTGGAATTGCAGAAAACCTTTGATAAGTTTGTATAGTTTGCATATAACCCCCAAAAATTAGGAAAAAAAGAAAAAAAAGACAACGACAACATAAAAGATATTTCGAATGTTATTGGGGGGTTTTGTTAGAATTAATATAAAATTGTAACTCTCAAGTCTCATCATAACTTTAGAGTTTGACATAATTTACTCCAAAAAGATATTGAAAATTTTCTGCAAAATATATTGGAGTTAAGTGCAATGTTGAAAGTTATTGAAACTTTACTGCATAACCCTAAAAGTTCTTGGGGGTTTAGTATAATTTACCCCTTTGTAAAAATATCGTAAACTTTCATTAGCATTGTAATAAAACTTTTTCCGTAAACTTTCACGCTTACGCTAAAGCTAGGATAGGTTGGCCGTATTTCAAATGTGAGCTATGCATGTTACACACTCTCTTTCTCCTATTTTTAAGGATAGTTTGGAAATTTTAAAGATTGTTAATGCTTTCGATCTTTTTGATATTCAATAATATTTTTCTGAAATTTTGTATACTCTTCATAGTTTTCTCAAATGATTTTTTTATGTAGTGTACAATTCCCAAAGATTGGGGGTGTTTGTTTGTATGTAAGTGAAAGATGAAAGTGAGAAAGTTGCTTTCATTTAACAGTTTAGGTGTTTGTTTGCACGTAAGTGGTTATGAAAGTGAGATGCAAGAAAGTTACCTCATATGATTTAATGTAATTTTGACTTCCCCTAAAAAAATGGTGAAGTCACATGAAAGTGACAAAAAAGGTAACTAATTTAATTAAATAATTTTAATTATACTTTCTAATTTATCTTATTTTGCCACGTCATCTTCATATTAAACTTCGATAATAATTTAATTTTTCAAACAAACTCTGTATTTCACTTGCTTGCTAACATGGATGTAAAAGTCATTTGTAAAAAAAAGTAACTTACATATTTTAAATTTACTTTCAAATTGCCAAACACCCCCTTAAATCTCAACTATTGGCCCCTTGACCACAGAATTAGGGGTTAGTTTGGTTCAAAACCCCCATTATGAGTAAACCTAATTTTAGGAAAAAAAACTATTTTTTGTGTTTTCTATCCACTTCTTAGAAATGAGTTTTTATTGTTTGGTTGGGTAAAGACAACCTCAATTCCTATAAAATCATAATTTCAATTGTGTGGGTCATTGTCTAAAAAATCGGAAACATATACATATGAGGTGTCACCTCAGCCATAAATCCTTAAACTTTAGGTCATTTCCTCCGAAAAAGTTAGGAATGAATTTTTACAGAAAAGTAAGGTGGGATGATGTTTTAGGAACCCACTTCTTAGAAAATAACCTTGAAATAAACATTTAAAAGTGGCCCATTAAATTAAAAAAAAAGACAATTCTTTCCTAGAAATTGTTTTTGGGTTGTTTTCTAACTTTTTTTCTACCTGTACTAAACAGCCCCTCAGAATGAAACATGAGGCGCACACAGATTAGTAGTGTCCTAGGTTAGGCGCACACAGATTACTAGTGTCCTAGGTAGGTTAACTTAATTTAGAGCTCAAACTAGGAGCTGAGTCATCATTAGTACAATTATTCTGTGCAAGATTCTTTTGATTCAACTTTTTTTTTGTTTGTTAGTGATTTGAATAATGCAAGATTCTCCAACAGCTGCAGGACTAATGCAGGAGTTGGTGTTGGTGGCTCAGGGGCTATTTGTTTGCCTAAAAAAAAGAGGGAAACCAGAGAAAAAGAAACCTATTTTTAAGAAAAATAGGTTTTGGGATTGTTTGGTTGGCTAAAAAAAGAAGAAAATCAAAGAAATGGAGATGAGATGAGATGAGTTGTCACATTATTATAGGATGATGTGAGTGATTTTTTAAAAAAACTTGTTTTGATGTTGTTTGGTTCGCGGAAATAAGGAAATGAATTATAAGAAACATATTTTTTGTAATAGGTTGTTTTTTTGTTTGGTTATTTCTTAAAAATAAGAAAATAGATGAGATGAGATGAGTTGTCATTATATTATTGGATGATGTGACCCACACTTAAGGAAATTATTTTCCTCGCTTTTTGGGAGGAAAACAAAGAAATGAAATGTTAATGAGATGAGATGAGTTGTCATAATCTTATTGGATGGTGTGAGTGATTTTTAAATATGAGTTGAAATGAGTTGAGTGATGTTGTGGATGAAAATAATATTTTATTAGATGTGGTGGGTGTGATGGATGAGTTGTTGGATGAAAATAATATTTTATTTGATGTGGTGGATGAGTTGTTGGATAAAAATAATATTTTATTGGATGTTGTGGGTGAGTTTTAGGAATGGAAATGTGTGAAATTGTACTTTTTGAGATTTCTTAGTTTTCATTTCTTTTTTTTGGTTTTTTAGGAAATAACTGTTTGTTGGAAATTTTTGCAATAAGAAAAATAGTGAAAGAATTGTATTTGATTTATTCTCTCTAACTGCTTAGAAAAAGAATGTTTACAACTCTCTCAACTCTCGATTACAATTGGATTCCGATTACAAAAGAGAGGAGAATGATCTGGATTCTCCCCTTTGTTTAAATCTGGGTTCTTCACGATGGCGATGGAGTGCCTCCCTCAAATGCTCGCGTCGAGTTTGCTCTCCGTTGACGATCCGATGTCTTGTCTCACTGGAACGTGACCTCCTCCTCACGATTTGACGTTGTGGAGAACTTACGTGGCAAGTTTTAGAACTCTGAATGAGTTTGTTTGATCTTAACCGTAATTGGTTAGACAAGCCAATGATCTCTTCTTTGCTGTTAAGGAGAATGATCCCCAAAGCCCCTTGACCGAATCTCCCTTCGTGGCTGAGAAAAATCCGATCTGAACTGAATTGATTTTCAGTTATTTATAGGGGATTAAGGGGTGCAACCGCCCCCTTAATTCGCTCCTAAGTGAGGCTAATGGGATGTAACCGCCCCTTAAATCACTCATGAGTGGAGTTGTGATCCCCTCAGATCGTGGGAAACGGTTTTGAAACCGCTCAGTTCATGTTTGAACGAGTCAAACGCAAATACTGCATTCTGGCATGAATTCTGCACTTAAACGCAACGTCTGGAGGCTCGGACGCAGCGTCTTATTGGAAGCTGCGTTTGGCAGCTTTGAAGCTGCGTTTGGCAGCTTGGAAGCTGTGTTTGGCAACTTTGAAGCTGCGTTTGGCAGCGGATGGCAGCTGCGTTTGGCAGCTTGGAAGCTGCGTTTGGCAGCGGATGGCAGCTGCGTTTGGCAGCGGATGGTAGCTGCGTTTGGTAGCTTGGAAGCTGCGTTTGGCAGCGGATGGCAGCTGCGTTTGGCAGCTTGGAAGCTGCGTTTGACAGCTTGGAAGCTGCGTTTGTGCTGCGTTAGTGGCCGAGCTTGAGCTGTGTTTGAGCTGCGTTCATGGCCGAGCTTGAGCTGCGTTTGAGCTGCGTTCGTGGGTATGAACGCGGTGCATCTTGATGCTGGTACGTGGGGAGGACTTCCACGTCTTGGTTTGAAGAGACCGTCGATTCGTAGTCTCTTTCTGTCAGAGCACTGCAAAGATCGTCGTTTTGTAATCTTTGCTTTAGCTATTTGATATGTGAGAGTCGTCAGATTGTAACTCCCGATGTTGATTGTGAAGACTATTGATTAGAGCTTTCATCAGTTGTCGTGAAGGTCGTCAGATTGTAACCTTCAGCGATCTACGTGAAAGTCTTCAAATTGTAGCATTCTGAAAGTCGTCAAATTGTAACTTCCATCATCGGTGTTTTGATGGGGAACCAGCTATCTATTGTGATTTTTAGACAGCCTACAATAACCAAACAGGCCCTTAATGGAAAGTTACAATTTGTTTAATGAGAATAATTAAGGACATCGTGGACTAGATAGAGTTTTATTAGATAAAACAATATGAACTATTTTTAGTTTAGATATTACTATTATGATTTTTTATCCAAATTATCTCTCTTTTATCAATTTCAACATTTACATGATCTTGTTCTGAAAATTTTTGACAGAATTACTCAGAAATATTTTAGAGTAAATTTTACAAAGCTCAAGAACTATTAAGACTTCATGTAAAAATATCATAAGCTATTTTTATCAATTATTGAAAACATTGTAACTTGTTTTCAGTTGAACTTAATAAACATTAACATAAGTCGGCATGTAATATGCATGTGACATAATCTGAACATTTTTCTTTATATAACTACTCCTTCACTGTCATCCCTTTCTTCACAAATTAAGGATACTTGACTTTTTGGAACATTATTAATGTCATAAGTAGTTATTTTCTGATAGTGTGTGGTATTTTCTTTAGATTTAAAAGTAACACTCTTTTTTCTCTAATAAAAATGGTTTATGTTTTTGCTTCCTTTTCTTGTGGCCAAATTCTTAGTAGTATTTCGTGACAAAGATGTCCTGTGTAATTGCTAAGTTCACACTGCTGACTTATGAAAAATCAAAAAAATTAAACCCATATGATGTATATAAGAAGTGATAATTAAATCCGTTGTCTTTGGAGGAAATAATATTCTGCCTGAGTATTTATTGTTTAAAGGTATCTACAGACAATGATGTGTACATTGATCGGGTGCATTAACTTGAAGACCCGTCCTCTGTCACATCCTAACAATTGAATGCCACAAACCTTACGTTCGCAAAATGTTGACGTGATATGGATGGGCGTTTCCTTAGCAAATTGTCCATATCCTTCGTAGTGGAAAGTTTTTGTTTTTATATAAATGAAGAATGTTATGGTGTGTTCCGCAACTCATCCAAACTGGGCCAAGATTGATTCTGACCCAGCTCAGATTGATTCTGACTCAGTTCTATCTCAAACCAGTTTTAGTTTGGATCAGGAGAGGGGAGGTCCAGACTAATTAAAGCTGGTTTAGTGGCAATTATTTGGCTTAAGAAATGACAAGAATTGGCCTAGTTTTTTTTTTCCAAATAGAAAATAGTTCAAAACCGGGTCATGTTTAGTTCTGACATAGTTTTAGAAAATTGTCAAACACAAGGGTATGCGCTTCTTAATTTTGAGAAGGGTTTTTAATACAATAGAGAACTGCAGTTTTGATTATTTTTCAAGGGTAACTATAATGAAACCCCATTCAGGTTTGATTGCTTATTATAAACCCTAAGAATTATTCTTTTATTACAAAACACTCAACTGTCCAAACTCATTTATATTTCAAAACTACACTCTTCACCTTCCTCTTAACATACTTTCCCTTTCTCTCAAAAGGCAAGACATGGATTAAAAACTGAAATCTACACCAAATAGAGGCTAAAATCAAAGAGTTGATGAGATTATCTTGATCTTCTATTAATTTTTTCTTTGTTAATGATCTCAGTTGCTTAGATTTGATGTGAAGAGAAGGGAGATAGGTTTTCCAGTAGTTTGAGGAAACAAAGAAGCTTCATCGAGGGATATTTTAGAGAAAATAAATATAGAAATAAAATAGATTATAACAGGTTTTTAAACAACATGTGGGTGTTTTTAATGAAAAAATAACGTAAAGTAAGTTCATAATAAATTGTCAAATTGAACTCGGGGGTTTCATAATAATTACCTGTATTTAAAAAAATTTAGAGAAAGTATATGTATAATTGTCTTTTAGTTATAGTTTATGTAATTAATAGCCAACCAACTGTTATCATAACTGTAGGGTGTGTTTGGCAACTTGAGATAATTAGGGTAAGCCGGATAAACAACCAGAAATAGATTAATCTTAGTTTCACAAATAATTAGACCAAGATTTAGTAGGGTATTTTTTGGTCAATTCTTGGCCAATAACTAGGCCAGTATTATTCCAAGCCCCTTGTTTGGCCAGTTTTAACCACTTCTTATTCAACTCTAATGCAAACCGATAAGGGGATTGAACCGAACCGAACCGAACCGAACCATACCATGTTATTTCGGTTCGGTCCCGCCAGTTTTTCGGTTTTTCGTAGGCTCTGTCTTCAAAGGGTTGAATCACCGTCAGCGAACAATATTACCATTGCGGCAAAGGACGAAAATAGCCAAAAAAAAAAAAAGATACTTAAGAAAGTGGAGATTAAAAAAAGAAGAGGAGATGCCCTGGAAAGGACTGAAGGCGGGGCCCGCGACTCCCTACTTCACCATTTGATGACAGCCTGCAATTAGTTGGCAAGAGGTTGCTTTGGAAACTTAGATGGGTGCGTGCATCAGGAGGGGTCCACGGTGCGTTGAGACGAGGTGTTATTTGCGGAACTTTAACTCGGATGCGTCGGCTCGAGTCAGGCTGCTTTACGAATAAGTAGACCCGATCCAAATCGAAAACAAAGTTAAAAACTGAACAGAACCGCTTAAAATTGGGCGGTTCCGTCAGCTTAATAATTGGTTCGGTCAGCCTAATAATTGGGCGGTTCGGCAAGTTGCCCAAATTAACCCAACTGTTGAAATCTAAAAGACATTTTGTGGAAATCTAAAAGACAAAATGTATGTGGATATTACTTTGTATGTGGACTATTAACTTGATGTCTTTTTATCTTCCATCATGTATCTATAAATTGTATAATGTATGGAAATGAAAGAATGAATAAAATTTACAATTTCTCTTCTTCTCTTGTCTCTTGTCTCTTGTTTCATTTCTTTAGTATATCATAACACGTTATCAGCACGAGTGTCTCTAGCCAGTTCGTGATCATCGGTTCGTAGCAATAGATTTTTAGGTGTACATTTTCTACAATGTAATAATACATTCGGCCTTTGTCTATTTACATAGTATCAAGCGTAAATTTGGTTCTAAACATCGTATTTTTGGAATATTAATATGTAGCAGATAATATGTCCATAGAACCATTTTTGTGTCAAACATGAATTGGACATTACATTTCTTAACATGCTGATTCTGTTTATCTGAAATATTTCAGATTATGTTGTGTGTCACTTAATCGGTTGTGTTATATCCAGTGTTGCACATGTTTGGATCCACGTTTGTTTTTAAAAACATAACTAGAATATAGGTTAGCCAGGATTTCAAGTAAATCCAACTTTTGACACTAAGAAAATGAGCATTTTGATGACTTTGTTGACCATATTATTGCTTCCTTCTTGTCTCTCCATCTGTTTCCATTTTTCCCATTTCATATCAATATTACGGAGAGAAAATAAAGAACATGTCTTATCACTATATCTATCTTGCCATCAATAAAATCTCCTATAATTTCCTTTCCTGCAATTTGTAACTGAAAGCCATGTTCTTCCTTCATCATTTATAAATTGAACAATTTTTCAAAACAGCCCTAAAAAATTTTTATTTTTCATAATCGACCCTTTTTTTAATTTACCAAAACTGACCCGTTTTTTGATTAGTAGCCTAATCACCCTCCTAAACAGTCGGGGTTGCAGACCCTAACTATTTAGGAGGGTGTTAAACCCCAATTAGAAACCTTAAACCCTAAAAATTTAAGTCCTAAATAGTCGGGGTTGGCAATCCCGACTGTTTAGGAAGGTGATTAGGCTGCTAATAAAAAAAACGGGTCGGTTTTGATAAATAAAAAAGATCGATTTTAAAAATAAAAATTTAAATGGGGTTGTTTTGAAAAATTGTTCTTTATAAATTATAATGCTGGTAAAGACAAAGACATGTGAAGCTGAAGTGATCATTTGATTTTTTTTCCTTTCTTCAAGTTTCTAGCAGATAATTAGTTCATATGTTTCCAGAATTGTCAAAGCTCTTGGATAAATACATGCACTTACTCCAATGTTTTGTAATTCATTAATATATAGGCCAACTCTTGACAACTCTAGTAGAATGGAATCCCACAAAATTTTTTTCCATATAATATACATGCATATAAACCATTTATTTTATGTTGATTTCATGCAGTCTGGTTTAATACAATTTGCAAATACACACCTTCTGTTGATTGATCATTTGTCCTAGCTAATTAGAACATAGGCATACACTGTAACTAATTATTTGTGGCTCCTTTATTTATTCGCTTCTGTTTGTATGAACACATCGTATAGTGCAATATTTTATAAATTCGGTAGATTGATATATCTTCTTTTGATAATTATAGCATTTCTAAAAAATGTCTGACATCTCAAAAAGGGCATTTACTGAGCTTTCCGTTGATGGCAGCAACTACTTGACTTAGGCCTTGGATGTTGAAATCTACCTGGATTCTTGTGATTTAAGCAGCACTATTGCTCCAGCTTCTTAGAGCACCTCTGCCCAGAAGGCAAAGGCATTGATTTTTCTTCGTCATTATCTCAACAAAGACCTGAAAAATGAGTACCTTACTGAAAAAGATCCTGCTATTCTATGGCAATCCCTGAAGGATCGCTTTGACCAACAGACGGCTATTATGCTTCCGCAAGCACAGTATGATTGGTTGAACTTGCGATTTTAGGATTTTAAATCCATGACTGAATACAATTCAATTCTCCACCGCATTGTCTCACACCTGAAGCTCTGTAAGCAGAACATTGTCTCATAGCTGAAGCTCTGTAAGCAGAACATTACAGAGGCTGAATCTTATACGCTATGTAAGCAAAAACTATTCAAAACACTCTGAATTGATCTCTACGTTACTAGTTACAGAGAAACACAACCAACTTCTGATGCGCAATCAAAATGCTAGACCAGTTGGTTCGCAAGCTGTGCCTGAAGCACATGCCGCAAATCAGAGTAATACTCATGGGCGTGGACATGGTAGATGTCGTGGACGTGGTCGCGGGTCTTATCGTGGTGGTAGGGATCATGGTTGTCGCAATGCTTATGGTCTTCAGGACCGTGGCAAGGGTCAGAACAAGGATAAATCTCCTTCAAACAAGCCTAACTCTCATCAACAGGTTGCAAATAACAAGCAAGCTTGCTATCGGTGTGGATGTGAGGACCACTGGTCTCGCACATGTCGTACACCGAAACATTTGGTTGAGGCCTATCAGAGAATGCTGAAGGACTCAAAGGGGAAGTCAAAACAAGGTGAAAAATATCATGCCAGTTTGCCTGAAGCAAACATGACCTTGAAAGATGACAATTATGATGATAACCTGAATCTGGACGATGATGACTTATTGAAGATTGAGCTTGATGATTTTGGTGACAAGGAGTGATCATGTTATTTATCACTATCTATGCATGCTTTATTAGTCTATTTCGTTTTTCAGACTTGTTCTAATTGCTTTTGTTAAGATAATTTGGAATTTTTTAGACTTATTTTGCATGTTTTTGTAAGACAATTTTAAGTTCGTATGAGTTTGTTTAAGTGATTATTCCCCCCTTACCTTATTTTTGTTGTGCTTATATGAATATTTCATTTTTTTAAAAAATAGCACAACTCTCGCATACAACCTATGGAGAAGGAGACCATCTTGTGCTTGGTAGATAGTGCTACCACACATACTATCCTGAAAGATAAATTTTTTTTTTCCAAACTTTGACTGAAAAACAAGGAAGTGTAACCACCATTGCTAACGACAATGTATTGAGAGTAGGCTCTGGCAGAGCTTCACTAATACTTTCTATAGGTACAGAATTAATTATCAATGATGCATTATTATATCCAGAATCCAAACGTACCCTTCTTAGTTTTAAAGATATTCGGTCTAATTGAAACCAAAAATGAGAATGGTACTAAACATCTTCTCATGACTCAGTCAATTAGATGTTGGAAGCGGGTTGTAGAGAAGCTTCCATCTTTCTCCTCAGGGTTGTACTACACATATATCCGACCTAATACTAACTATGTTGCGAGGGTTTTTGAGATTTAGGGACCCAATTTCTTTTAAATTCCGGCATGAGCTATTGGGTCATCTTGGGCAAAATATGATTTATCGGATTTCCTTAAATTAAATGGGGCATTCAAACCAAATCCGACCAACTGCATATCATAATTTTTCCCCTTTATCTAATACGTGGTGAAGAAGCGAAACATTTTCCATCTGCGTATTCTTTATTTGTAGTCTGTGTTTTTATATCACCACCATAGCGTACCTCTATGGGACCTCGGTGAAGGTACATACATTATTTATGAAACTTCGTTAATAATTTAGTACCTATGGACTATGTTAGGGGATCAATTTACAATTTGGTACGCTGACTGTATTTTTATTGAAGATCAATTCTCGACATTAGGGGGAAATTAGTGCCCAAAATACAAAATAATGTCAAGAAATTCTATTGATGAAAAAGATCTTCAATATTTATAACCACGTACTAGTCAAACTGAACCAGAAGTTCACATGATAATCTGCTAAGAAAAGAGTGACTAAGCCCCATATTCATGTTGAGTATATCATTGATGATTTGGTATGCCAGAAGCATATTGTGCCAGAAGCATATAAAACATGTTAGTGTAAAAAGATAAAAGTCCGTGGCAAACTAAAATATATATGGAAAGACAGTCACTCCCATAACATCCAGAAGAGGTTCATCCTGAAGATGGAATCTCCAGAAAAGTTGCACGTACTTGATAATCACAATATTAGAGATGCGGAATGACCAAATCCAATTGTTAAGGGAAATGACGAGGATTTGATTGACATAAAATAAGAATTAAAGTGGTCACGAATTTGTGAAAAAGGAGAAATATATAATAGAAATATAAAAGTTGTCGACAACATAGTTGCCTCTACAATTGCTCTTACTATCTCTAAAAATAATCTAGATTCAGAACCTAAGTCGGTAGCAGAGTGCTTGAAGCACTCGAACTAGGTGAGATAGAAAAGTGGCAATTGAGGCTGAGTTGAACTCGCTAAAGTATTTTGAATCTGTAGTCCATATATCCTTGCAGGATATAAATGAGTATTCGTAAGAAAAATGAGAATTGTAAGGTGGTGAGATATAAAGTGAGATTCATAGCTCAATGGGTTCATGCAGAGACCCAGCATCGATTTAGATGTAAAATATTCTCCTATTAGTGATTGTATTACGTTCCACAAGTTAATATCTATGGCAGAAACTATGAATTTATATATGCAGTATATGTACGTCATGACCATATTTTTATATGAGTCATTAGACGCTAATATTTTTATATGAAAGTCCCTGATGGACTTAAAATTCCTAAATTGAGAGAAAACGAGAATCGCAACATGTATAGCATTAAATTGCAATGGTCGTTATACGTTTTAAAATAGTTAGGTAAAATATGGTATAATCGACTGAGTGAGTTCTTCCTGAAGAAGGAATATGCAAATAATGACGTCTGCCCTTGTGTTTTTATAAAGAAATCCGAAAATATCTTCTATATCATCTCAGTCTATGTTGATGATATAAATATTATTGGAACACACAATGAACTTACAGAAGCTAGCTCATGCCTAAAGACGGAGTTTGAAATGAAAGACTTGGGAAAAATCAAGTTTTGTCTTGGCTTGCAGATCGAGCATTTCCCAGAAAGAATTTTTCTACACCAGTCGACCTACGTAAAAAAGGTTTTGGAAAGATTTTATATGGATAAATCTCATCCACTTAGCACACCAATGATCGTCTGGTCCCTCGAAGTGGATAAAAACTCATTTAGACCCAAAGAAGATAATGAAGAAATGTTAGGGCCAGAAGTTCCCTATCTGAGCGCCATTGGAGCACTTCTCTATCTCACAAATTGCACCAGACCTGATATTGCATTTGTGGTGAACTTGCTAGCAAGGTATAGTGCTTCTCCTACAAGGAGGTATTAGAATGGCGTTAAACATATCCTTCGCTATCTTCAAGGTACAAAAGATCTTGGACTATTCTATAAAAGAAACCAAGATATGACATTATTAGTGGGCTATTAGAACACTGGCTATATATCTGATCCCTATAACGCCAGATCCCAGACTGGTTATGTTTTTCTCTATGGTAGTACTATCGTTTCTTAGAGGGTTGTTAAGTAGACCATGGTGACTACTTTTTCTAACCACTCAGAGATTATCGCTTTATATGAGGCCTCACGAGAATGTGTATGATTAAGATCGTTGATACGACAAATTCGTGGCTTGTGTGGTCTAGCGAAAGACGATATTACCCCTATTGTCCTTTATGGGGACAATGCAGCTTGTGTTGCACAAATGAGCAGTGGATATTGTTTGCGTCAAAAGCTGCTTTCATTGCCAACAAACTCATTACAACCGTTTATCGATTACAAGTTCGAAGAAAAGAGAAAAGTCGATCATTTTATAAGATCTTCTTATAATAAAAAATTAAGATTATAACTTTATCAAACAAAATACAGAGGACGTTTACCACCTGCTGCTTTACGTGGGATCTTTGCATGTGCCGGGGTTTATCCGTGGACCATATTTGATCTGGACCCGGTTGATGAAAAATTCGGCAGAGCTTCGCCTTCACCGTGGGAGTGTTTGATTAAAATGCTGAAATCGACCAAGCGAAATCAGTAGCTCTTCTCAAGATTAAGACCAAGCCTAATCTCAAGGAACGGTGGAATCGGGCTTCAGATCCTTCGAATAGCTCCTTCTTTATGCTGGAGTTCGTCGGGATCTCGCTAACCCTCGCTGAAATTCGTGGCTCTTGGCTCTGGAATTCGACAGCACCTCCTCCTCTTGATAATAAATCCGCCCCCGTGAAATGAGCCCCTAAGCCTGTATTTATAGGGCTCCGGATGCGGGTATGTGGATGAGAATGAGTGATTTGGCCTTATCTTCAGTCAATAACGACCTAACCACATTTGTAAATGAGATTAAGTTAGTTAGGAACCCCTGGAACGGATAAAAACCGAGAAATCCAATCAAAACCATCAAAAACACGTTCGGGGGTCGAGACTACGCGACGGACAAATCCGACCCGCGCTTGCGCGGGTCAGACAAATCCGACCCGTGCTTGCGCGGGTCGGAATGATTCGACCCGCGCTTGTGCGGGTTGGTCTGTTCCTTTCCGCGTTGGCGCGGGTCTGTCGTCTCTACCGAATTCTTTCTCTTTTTGGCGCTTTTCCTTCCGTTTGTTTACTCGCCCGTCGTATTGACTTGTACACTCCGTTACGGGACTGACCGTCAAACGCGTGTTGGTTGGTGTGCGCGCATTGACTGATGAGTGCGTTTGGTCACTTTGAGTTGATCGATGCGCCTGATTTGATTGACGCGCGCGTGTTGACCGACGCGCGTGAGCTGATTGTTGAGCGCATGTTGATTGACATGCGCACGTTGGCTGACGGACGCGGACTGATTGATACGCGTGAGCTGATTGACACGCGCGTGTTGACCGACGCACGCGAGCTGATTGACGCGTGCGAGCTGACTGTTGAGCGCGCAGGCCACTCGGTTCGTCGTTTCGCTTCATGCGCTTGTCGGTGTCAGATGATCCTCTTTGACTCGGATAATCCTCTTCGATTTGGATAATGGTGTTCATCACCTTCTCTTTGTCTCGAGCTGTGTACGGACACCTATAAGCATTTTTAGACGCCTACAGATACCCCCTCCTAAGTATTTCAGACTCATTCTTTTATAGAGGAGTCTGGAATGCTTTGGATATGATAGGCCCCTCCTTCAGTTAGTGTCAAAGGACCCGTAGCTAGCTTTAATTCTTAAATTCTTCAGCCTTCAGCCTATTTAGTGTTTTTTGAATAGATGAAGTTCTTCCGGCGCTGCGTTTATCGTCTAACCGTTGTCGAAATCTTGAACTGAAGTTGATGTGTAAGTTTCTGAATTTAGCTCGTGTCATTGAGTTGACTTTGAACTGATCATCTTCGCCTGAAATTCATATCCGAATATGATTGAACTCCCTGGAACCATTATTTGCCTTATTTTGGCAAAATTGTTGATGCATTGACCGGCATCGACATTTACTGTAGTGCGTTGATCGATGTTAACCTTTCTTGTAACGCGTTGACCGGTGTTAACATAGTTTATACTCGTACGTTTATTCGAGTCTACACAGTTTAAGCTCTTAAGGCATTGGAGCGTGACGGTCCTAAATTCTGGGGCTGCAGGACCAACTTGTTAAAGTTGATTCATCTGCATGATATGGATCTTATCCTAAGGTTGTTAGATGCTCGAGTCACGAAACCAACTAACGGAGCTGGTGCGTTAATAACTCGTATTTATAGAATTTTTAGCAAATTCTCAGCCATCAATGGGTTTGATGAGCCTTTATCGACTACAGTTTGAGTTGGGCTAGCATGCAGATTGTTTAAGTCCGTTCCGCATGTGACATTATGCTAAGAGAATTAACTCACTTAGACTTGGTACTATGACTTTAAATACATAGACTTCGCCATTTTTACGGGAATATAGCACCCGGCAACGCGTATTAGGCGCTGACTCATCCCTACTTAGGATTCGGGATAAAAGTCCCCAGACTGGGATTCTGGTGTCTTTTTCAATCGGTGAAATACTAAACCGGTAACGCGTATTAGGCGTTGACTTATTCCTGCTTAGGATTCGGGATAAAATTCCCCGCGCGTGTAAGGTACGGATTATGGTGTTATTAATAACAACCTGTCACAATGTCAAATATGTGGGCTTTTGTCCTTTTCACGGCAAAGGACTAATCGGCAACGCGTGTTAGGTGCTGACTTATCCCTACTTAGGCTTCGGGATCAAATTCCCCAAACTTGGATTCTAGTGTCTTCTTCAATTGGTAAAAGACTAAACCGGTAACGCGTGTTAGGCGTTGACTTATCCCTACTTAGGATTTGGGATAAAATTCTCCGTGCGTATGAAGCACGGATTTAGAGTTGAAGGATGGTGTCTTCTCTTGGGGCAAAGGCGAACCCAAAATAGAAGAGGAAGAATTTTATATTCTATCTCCCAAAATCGAAGAGGAAGAATTTTATATTCTATCTCCAGTTGCCAAGGAAACTCGAAGTGAGATCTCCACCCTAAGAATCCGGAAAAGTAAAACTAGGAGTAGGATCTCCACTCTGAGAATGGGAAAGATTCGGATAATCCTAACTGTCAGAAAGTTTGATTACCGAACTAAATATGAATTTCTCGTTTATCGAGAGTGAATTGTGATTTTGGCCCTAACTATAGGAAGGTTTGACCAAACGGTAGTTTGAGGTGACCCTAACTGTAGGAAGATTTGATCACTCGATTTGAAAATGGACCTCTCGTTCATTGGAAGAACCGAGAGGGGATTTTAGTTTTGGCCCTAACTGTAGGAAGGTTTGACCGAGTGGGAGGTTTGAAACGATCCTAACTGTAGGAAGGTTTGATCACTCGATTTGTGGGCCTCTCGTTCATTGGAGGAATCGATAGGGGATTTTGGTTGTGGCCCTAACTGTAGGAAGGTTTGACCAGGTAGACAGTGAGAGTGGGAGTACAAATCATAGTGGGAGTGTTGATTTGTACAACTCACTCAGAAGGGGTTTCTGGTGTTAAGTGACAAATACTTAACACGGAGGGGGTTTGACAATCGTCAACGATCAGGATATTAAGATTCCGAGTACTATGTCCGGGCTCTAACAATGAGAATATTGAGTGCACAGACGTAGCATAAAATTGAGTGGATTCAACCGAAAAGAATTTTGGTGGTCCCACCGTCAATTAGTCTGATCAGTGGGGGTTTAGTGTATATCACTTTGTTTGTAATGATCGGATTATCCCTAAGAAAATTACATGTAAGATTCTTCCGAGAACTTCTTGTTACATGAATCACCCACCCCCAGCTTTTTTTTCGAAACTGGGTCTAACATTATACTCAGTTGGATGATCGGGTTCTCCTTAAGAATACCAGGCATGTCACTCTCTTGGAACTTCCCGTGATAGAAAGGAAACAGTTTAAACTCATATACCTGTTAGAGTATTGAGAAGCAGTTTATACTCGTATAATCTTTGGAGTGTTGTCATTCTCATCTGGCTTATCCCAGCGTTATGACGCCGGCTTCAACCAAGATTTGGATGCTATTCTTAAGAGCAAAGCAATCTATGGTGGGATGAAGGACCCTCCTGTGGTACGCATAGTACTTTGGATCTGTAGTATTATCAGCTTCCTCCTGATTTACGATAGGTGGTAGCTTGAACTTGTTGTTTTTAAGGAGGGATTCGAAGATGGCTGGAACGTCTTCGTCCTTAAAAGAGTACTCTTTTTGGAGTCTTGAACCCGAAGTTTTCTCCTGTCTTTGGGGTTGTTGTTATAACGTCTGATTAGTATCAACAGCTGCTGCAGGTGTTTTCCCTTTACCACGGGAGACGAAATTTGATTTCAGAGGGTTAGCCGTCGATTGGCTTCTTTCGGCTTTCTTCCTTCTGAGAAAGCGTTCGGCCTGCTCTCCGCGCACCTTCAACTTTTTCCAGTTGTTGGACGGTGCTACTCCCATAACTTCTAACACGTCCAAAGAGAGGTTGTTGTGACAGGTTTGGAGGATAAAGTCCTCCGTAATCGGATCTCGGCAGTTCATCGCCTTATTCCGGAAGCGCTTGATGAAGTCGTCGATCATCTTGTCGTCTTTTTGCTTCTCATCGAAGAGCATCCTGATTGACACCTCTGCATCCTCATCAAAGAAGTGAGCGAGGAATAGGTTCTCCAGGTCGTCCCAGCTGTTGATACTTCCGGACTTAAGACGGCGATACCAATGGAAGGCGAGCCCGCGAAGGGTGCCAACGAATGACCGAACCATCAAGGCTTCATTACTGGAGATCATATCCAAGTGGGACTTGAACTAGATCAGATGTTGAGTAGGTGAACCCTTTCCATCAAACAATGTGAAGTTAATCAGGTTGAACTTCGCCGGGTACGCTATTAAATCTCACTCTCTTGAATAGGGATATGGAATGCCGGTCCTTTTCACCTCTTGAGTAGACATCAGAACGTTGATTTTGATCTCGAGGTCTTTCATTTGCTCATCCTCGCTCGTATCGGGCCTTGGACGATTCTTAAGAGGGATAACGAGGTCACCCCTAGTGTCGTCATCTTCGGCGGGACAACCTCCAGCTTTGTTATCTTCAGTGGGACCACCCTAGTGTTTTGGTCAATGGGAGGATCATCTACATTGATGTGTTCATCCACGTTTGAATCGTTAGCTGCTTGGCTAACATTGTTACGACGACTGGATTCACCTATCTAATTCGACAAGGCCCGTATTTGTTGGTCGTGTATTTGTCTCATCTCCTGCATAGCCATTTCCATTTTGATTTTGAATGCTTGCTTCTGCTTGACTAGAGCACCCTCAATGATTTTGGCCACTTCCTCGGTGTTAATCATAAACACCTCGCGAGATTCCCATGGGCTGGAGACCGTATTATCAGAAGCGATTGTAGAGTTATCATCTGATACCTTATCATCCGAGGATAATCCCCTCTGCATTCTCTGATAATCTCTTTGTCTAATGGTTCCCAACCACAATTGGGTTAGACGATGCGATATGAGCGGATCAGAACTCGAAGGTTGAGTCGACTTTCCCTTATCAGCAATATTAACTGTGATTGCGGATTGTTCGGGTTCGACCGCTTCCATCTGGAGTCGAGACATCAGTCAAGCTATTACCAAATTAACTCTCCTTCCTGGAGAAAAGTTGGGGCTAGAACCACTTGGAACCATCAGGGATTTTTCCTTATCGATCGTATTGATGATAACTTCTGAGAGTTCGTCATCTCGAATAGCCGATCGTTTTTTACGGAAACGACTTGGCTTGGTTTTTGACGCTTTCAAGGAAAGCCTTTGGAATATCGAGACCCTCTATAGAGCAGTCTTAGGGCAGCTACACATTGATAATACTGCCCAGATAATCTTGGCGCACGGACAGTGAGAGTCCACTTCCCGGGTACTTCTCTTTCGAGATTTGTTCGTATCCCCAGCCCGATAGTACAACTCATCGGTCAGATAACCAAAGCAACCTATCGTGTGTTGGCACGACTCCCCTGGTATAACGTTGTTATCGTCAGATGAATATATTTTTTCAGGCGTTTCGCCGTTTTATTAGCGTTCCCAAGAGTCACGTGTTTGGAACCACGCCTTTGGGAGCACGGGATCTCAGCAGGCTCTTGGTCTTGAATGCACACCCCCATGCGGGTGGAAACTAGAGTTTTCCCTTTATGAGAAGGCTTGAAATTGTTGCGAGGGCGTGCGCGACCCCCAGCTCGACGAGTCGCTCGAGGTGCAGTTACCAGACCCAAGCGTTCTTCGATCAAAACTTTGCTTTGATCCTCGTGCAAAGGACCCTGACGATCGACCATCCTTACCTTGAATCGGGATACATCCACGCTATCACGGGGCTCCCCCAGAGGTGCAGAACTCGAAGGGATTGACGAAACTAGTGCAGAACGTCTTCTGTCTTGACCTTGGCGCAGGTCAGACTTGGGCGACCCGCGGGTTGGAGGGTCAGACTTAGGCGACCTGCGAAGTGGAGGGTCGGATTTGGGTGACCCGCGAAGTGGAGGGTCGGATTTGGGTGACCCGCAAAGTGGAGGGTCGGATTTGGGTGACCCATGACTTGGAGGGTCGGATCCGAGTGACCCGCACTTTGGAGGGTCGGATCCGAGTGACCCGCGACTTAGATCCGACCGACCCACGACTTAGAGGGTCGGATCCGAGTGACCCACGACTTGGAGGGTCGGATTTGAGTGACCCGCTTTTCTTGATTTTTTCGGCCGTCGTCTTGGACTTTGACCTCCAAATTTGATGCGGTCTTGGTGGCTTCTTTTCCACTTCTTCCTTCTGCAACTTTTAGCCTCTTACACAAGAATTCTTGCATGTGCAAGCAATGCGCGATGCTTCTGAATGCGCTCCTTGAAGGTTGAGTGAGTCCGTTTGACTTGGATCCATTCATCCGTTGATAATTTGGAGGATTGGTCATTCGTCCGCTGTTGGGGCGCTCGACGCTCCTTGAATTTCATATCTGTTTCGTAACGGATCCCGTCTAGGGCTCCAAAGCCTTGGCGAATTGGCCCTTAAGGCGTTGGCGCTGCCTTTGGCGAACTCTTTTTAATAAAGTAGGCGCGCCTTCAGTTCTCAACTCCTTGATTGAGGAGGAGTTCAGATCTGCAGACCCGGACTCGTTGGAGGCCAGAAACACATTGCACGGTGCAGCTACTGTAGCAACAGGGGCGTTGATCTTCCTGCGCTTACGAGAAGCGGAGGATCTAGAAGAGGAGAGCAAGAGGTATTCTTTGTACTTCTGTTGGTCGAACTCGTATTCGACCACTTCTTCAACCAGGATCTTAATCATCGGTTGCAACACGACGACCTCGACAGCGAGACCGTTGGCTCTCACTGTGGTCGCCAGTTTGTTTGCTTCAAAAGCTGCTTTCATTGCCAACAAACTCATTACAACCGTTTATCGATTACAAGTTTGAAGAAAAGAGAAAAGTCGATCTTTTTATAAGATCTTCTTACAATAAAAAATTAAGATTACAACTTTATCAAACAAAACACAGAGGACGTTTATCACCCGCTGCTTTGCGTGGGATCTTTGCCTGTGTCGGGGTTTATTTGTGGACCACCTTTGATCTGGATCCGGTTGATGAAAAATTCGGCAGAGCTTCGCCTTCACCGAGGGAGTGTTTGATTAAAGTGCTAAAATCGACTAAGCGAAATCAGTAGTTCTTCTCGAGATTAAGACCAAGCCTAATCTCAAGGAATGGTAGAATCGGGCTTCAGATCATTCGAATAGCTCATTCTTTATGTTGGAGTTCGTCGGGATCTCGCTAATCCTCATTGAAATTCGTGGCTCTTGGCTCTGGAGTTCGACAGCACCTCCTCCTCTTGATAATAAATCCGTTCCCGTGAAATGAGCCCCTAAGCCTGTATCTATAGGGCTCCGGATGTAGGTATGTGGATGAGAATAAGTGATTTGGCCTTATCTTCAGTTAATAATAGCCTAACCACGTTTGTAGATAAGATTAAGTCAGTTAGGAATCCCTGGAAAGGATAAAAACCGAGAAATCTGATCAAACCGTCAAAAAAACGTGTCCGGGGGTCGAGACTGCGCGACTGACAAATCCGACCTGCGCTTGCGCGGGTCAGACAGATCCAACCCGCGCTTGCGTGGGTCAGATAGATCCGACACGTGCTTGCGCCGGTCGGAATGACCCGACCCGCACTTGCGCGGGTCGGACAGATCCGACTTGTGCTTGCGCGGGTCGGTCTGTTCCGTTCCGCGTTGGCATGGGTCTGTCGCCTCTGCCGAATTCTTTCTCTTTTTAGTGCTTTTCCTTCCGTTTCGTTTACTCGCCCGTTGTGTTGACTTGTACGCTCCGTTACGGGACTGACCGTCAAACGCACGTTAGTTGACGTGTGCGCGTTGACTGATGAGTGCGTTTGATCACTTTGAGTTGATCGATGTGCCTAATTTGATTGACGTGTGCGTGTTGACCGACGTGCGCGAGCTGATTATTGAGCGCGCATTGATTGACGTACGCGTGTTGGCTGATGGGTGCGGACTGACCGATATGCGTGAGTTAATTGACACGTGTGTGTTGACCAACGCATGCGAGCTGATTGACACGCGCGAGCTGACTGTTGAGTGCGCAGGCTACTCGGTTTGTCGTTTTGCTTCATGCGCTTGTCAGCGTCAGATGATCCTGTTTAACTCGGATAATCCTCTTCAATTTGGATAATGGCGTTCATCACCTTCTCTTTGTCTCGAGCTGTGTACTCACAGCTATAGGCATTTTTAGACGCCTATGTAAAAGGAACCATGACAAAACATATTGCGCCAAAATTCTTTTATCCACATGAGCTCCAAAAGAATGGCAAAATCACCATCGAAAAAGTTCGTTCAAGTGACAATCTTACAGATTTGTTCACTAAATCTCTGCCTACATCAACTTATGAGAAATATGTTCACAATATTAGTATACGCAGACTTGGAAGACTATCGTCTTCAGGAGGGAAAATTCTTAAAGAACAATCCTGAAGATTGGGCCCTGAAGGTCTATCATCATATTTTGCCCCTTTTTGCTAAGTTTTATCTCACTGGGTTTTTCTTAGCATAGACTTAGAAGATTGTCATCATCAGGGGAGCGAATTTTCAATGCAATCCCGAAGATTGCGCCTTGAAGGACTATAGTTGTACTCTTTTTTCCTTTGTTAAGTTTTGTCCCACATGGTTTTCTTAGCTAAAGATTTTTAATGAGGCAACTAATGCAACACAAGAATCTACTTATGTCGTGTACTCATTTCCTCGACTAGTTTTTCTCCCACTGGGTTTTCCTAGCGAGGTTTTTAATGGGGCATTGACATCTCGAAGTAATATCCAATGGGGAGTGTTGAAATCTAAAAGATATTTTGTGGAAATCTAAAAGACAAAATGTATGTGGATATTACTTTTTATGTGGACTATTAACTTGATGTCTTTTTATATTCCATCATGTATCTATAAATTGTATCATGTATGGAAATGGAAGAATGAATAAAATTTACAATTTCTCTTCTTCTCTTGTCTCTTGTCTATTGTTTCATTTCTTTAGTATATTACAACAACAATGTGTATGCTTGATAGCAAATATAAATTTTGTGCTTGCTAGTGAGGTGTTATAAATTTGCTTGGTGTGTGTGTGTGTGTGTGTGTGTGTGTGTGTGTGTGTGTGTGTGTGTGTGTG
>BQKN01065762.1:368807-381718 GCA_022839385.1 Asparagus kiusianus | reverse complement strand
TGTGTGTGTGTGTGTGTGTGTGTGTGTGTGTGTGTGTGTGTGTGTGTGTGTGTGTGTGTGTAGGCTGTCTAAAAATTACTGGAGATACTTGATTCCCATCAAGCACTGATAATTGAAGTTACAATTCGACGACTTCCAGAAGGCTACAATTTGAAGATTTTCATGGAATTCGATGAAGGTTATAATTCAACGACCTTCACAACAACCGATGGGCGGCCTTCATAATCTCCAACAAGAGTTACAACTGACAACTCTCATATTCCAAGGAGTTGAGATGAAGATCACAATCTTTGCAACGCTCTAACTTAAAAGACTACAAATCAATGATCTCTTCAACTCAAAACACAGAGCTCACCTCTGCGTTCCAAACTCAAAACGCAGAGCTCACCCCTGCGTTCCAAGAACAAAATACAGAGCTCACTTCTGTGTTCCAAGCAACAAAACATTAGGGCTCACCACTACATTTTCGACCTGAAATACATAACCCAACTCCGCGTCCTAAGTCTAGGACACAGAGTTCATGCCTAGAACACGAATTTTGCGTTTGACTCGTTCAAACACGAGCTAAACGGTTCTAAAACCACTTCCCACGATTTGAGTGGGATTACACTCCACTAAGAAGTAATTTTAGGGGTTAGTTACACCCCTTAATCTCCTATAAATAGCTGAAAAATCAACTTAAAGGGGGATCTTTTTTGGTAGATTTTCAGCGGGATTTTTTTTGGGCAGATCGGGCTTTTTGGATCTTCTAGGGGGAGAGATCTTGGAATCATCCTGAAGGATCGGCTCTTGGGATGGCCTTGATTTTGACTTTGAAGGTTGGCTTTTCAAAGCACCTTGATCGGCTCCAGTTTAACCTGATTAGCAAGTTTATTTCGGCTAAAAGGGATTGAAATCCCTTTCTCAAATCAACTCTTTTACATAGTTTTCAACTTGCTCGTCAAGTTCAGAATAGTTTTCAACTTGCTCGTCAAGTTCTTCTAAACTCATTCAGAGTTCTAAAACTTACTTTGCAAGTTCGTCTAAGACACTGAGTTAAAGAGGCGAAGACAACGTTCCATGAGTCAAAGCGATCGGATCGTCAACGGGATACAAGATTCAAACTCCCATCACCACCGAGAAGAACCCAAGTTTAAACAAAAGGGAGGGTCTTCTTTGATCCCTTCTCTCTTTTGTAAATCGGGAAACCGATATAGAAGAGTTGTAATTTCTTTTTCTAAGTCAGTTAGAGAGAGATTATAGTGAGAAACTGTATTCAGTCTTTCCCTAAGTCAGTAACTCTCCTCAAGTTTAGTGAGTAACTCTCCTCGAGTCCCTTTGATGGATTTGAGAAGGTTTTTATCGAGAGAAAGACCGGTGTAACAAGTCACTCATTCATGTCAATGTGAACGACTGATTTCCGAGATCCTCTCGGGATATCAATGTTGTTCACATGCGGCCAAACCATCAGTGTTCAACCGATTAACAAACGTTGTTTTGCCCAACAAACAACAACGCTCTCATAGGAGAAAAACTTTGAAGGGTGAATACCTTGGAGTTACTTCCAATATGGTCGATAGAGGGAGGTTATCAATCTCTAGCTCCAAAGGGTCTCCTGGTTTGAAAGAGATCCGAGTGAGTCTGACGGAATCTATCAACACACTTGGACTCAAAAGGGAGTTATACCTCCTATTAATTATCGGAGATTAGCTAAAGGAATTAACTCTGATGATGAACATTCAGCCATCGCAGAGTCCCAATCCTCTAGCTCTTTCATAGAACATGAGAGCTCTAATAATATATCAGGATATCCTGATGATCTTATGAAGAGATTTGATGAGCAATTGTTAGCTTCATGGTTATGAGCCTACCCCCTAATCTTGTTTAGATGATTTTACAAACGATTACTAACATATTGTTGAGTGTTTGTGATTTGTTTTGTTCGGAAATCTACACAAACATTTATCTGAGGTTGGATGGAATTGTGTCATAACGATCATATCAAATGGAGGTTGGCGGAAATAATGGAGTGAAGTCATTGCACATTCAAGTCTAATTCAAGATCATGCTTCATCCGCAACCAAGTTGAGAAACATCAAAGATCTATAGCTTAGGTATTTTTTGTTTAGGAATTTATACTTGTGTGTTGATACTTTAAGTTCAATCATATACACACATACACATTTTTTGGTTTTTGAGTTCATATAAATATGAAATTACATATTTTATATTTATTGTTTTTGTTTTTAGTTTAGTTATATAAATATGAAATAATAGATATATTTATATACATATATACATGTTTCATATTTATCATTTTTGGTTTTGGTAAACAATGTATTTAGCCACATAAACATGAAACTCAATACACCTATATAAATATATTTTCATGTTTATATGTGCTTAAGATGATTTCATTAATCAATAAGTTTAAAATCAATAAAATCATGTTTATTTGCAAAAATATGTGTTTATGGATTAAAGACTAAATTATATCATTTTATATCTTTTCCTAAGTCCTTTATTCTATTCAAAATGAATATGCAAGTTTGTTTGTCAAAAACATGTGTTGTTAAGTTTTCATATTTTTGGACTATTTTTTAAAATAAAGAGTTTTCATAATTAGGAGATGCAATTTTAAAAAAAAATCTTTTTGTAACATGTTCATTTTCATGTTTATAATCATTTTCTAATGTTTTATATTTTTTAGAATTTATTTGCTATTTTAAAACACTTTAAACCTCAGCTTTCATATATGAACAATGCCTGTTCATATTTATAAGTCGACTTATATACGGTAGCAAGTCGACTTATGAATGTTTTTGTCAAAGTTATTGTTTTCATTGCTGTTAAACCCGTTACACCGTTTATCGATTACAAGTTCAAATTAAAAGAAAAGTCGATCTTTTTATAAGATCTTCTTACAATGAAAAAGTAAAAATTATAACTTTATCCAACCAAACATAATAGTAGTTTATCTCCTGTTGCTTTGCGTGGGATCTTTTTCTATGCCAGGGACACGTTAGTCTGTGGACCACTACAGATCAGATCCGATTGACAAAATAATTATGCTCTTATTTCATGAAGAAAATAATCGTAGCAGTGACAATCATGACCAAGCGAGATTGTGGCTCTTCTGGAGATTAAAACCAAATTTAATCCGAAGGAAAGAGGGCGAGAGAATCTAGAATCTTTCGAAGGTTTTTTCTTTATGAAAAAGTTTGCCAAGATTCGCCAATTCTCCTCTGAAATTCGTGGTTTACTGCTCAATTCGACAACTCTCTGATTTTCAGATCCTCTCAAATGAAGACCCTGAGCTTCTATTTATAGGTTTTTGTCGCTATATTTCCTGATAAGATCAAGTGTTTTGACGTCATCTGCAGTTGATAACCGTCCAACCGCACTTAGGGATAGCTTCAGAACAGTTGGGAGGTCCTGGAATGAAAGAATCCTTAAAAAAATATTAAAACCCGTGTTTTGGGAGCGGATCACCACCTGGTGGCTCGGAACTGTGCGAGCCACGATTTGTGCGAACTACCATTTGGTGGCTCGCATGGGTGCGTGCCACCGTTTGGCGGCTCGCACTCATGCGAGCCCCGTGGCATGCTTCGTCCCATGAGAGCCACCGTTTTTTGGCTCGCACTCATGCGAGCCCCGTGGCATGCTTCGTCCATCTTTTTGACTTTCTGGCTATGTATACCCCTTTAGTTCACTTGTTTTATGATTGTTTTGCCTTTACGCGTGTTTCGTCACTTTGTTGACTCGTCCGCGATTTACTTCATGCATCTTGTTGGCTTCTTTACGGTTTTGGATAATCCTATTTGGACTTAGATAATGACGTTCATCATCTTCTCTTCGTCTCGAGCTGTATTCGGACACCTATAGGCATTTTTTGACGCTTATAATGAACTATTCTGGAAATTATAAATTTTATCTGCTATGTCGACTTAAAATTATAGCAAGTCGACTTATGAACTGTTTTCCTGTTTATTTTTTTTTCTGCTGAGTTGACTTACAACTGAAACAAGTCGACTCATAAGACATAAGTCAACTTATAAGTCGACTTATAAACTAGCCGTTATACAGTAACGACTAGTTTTTAGATTTTGTTTATTTTAATATTTTAGGGGTTTTTTGGTGTTTTCTTAGGCTGGTTTCTTCCACCCTATATATACCTCTTTGCCATAACTATTTTCAACAACCAAGAGATTTTTAAAAATAAGTTTAAGGGTGTTTAAAGTTTGTTTAGTGTGTTTATAAGTTTTGTTTGTGAAGAGATTTTCATAAGAGGAGGAGATCATCTCTTTGGTGTATGGGCTTTCAACCTCATCTCTCTCTCTTGATTTCTAGAGAAAATTTTCTAAACTCAATTCTAGCTTTACATTTATAATTGTTTGATTACCATTTTTATTAAGCTAGAGTTTATATTGAGTTTATATTTGATTTACTCATTGGTTACACACACACCCCTTGAGCTTTTAGTATTATCACATTGAGTATATTTGGGTTGTGGGGAGTGTATTATTGAGAGTGAGCTACATTGAGTTCTCATCCATTGTAGAGAACAAACAATTTGTATTTGTGCTTTAATTGTGAGATCATATTGTATTACACTTGTACACGGAGAGGAGTGTGTGGTGAAAGACGTGGTCGGTTCTATAAGGAATGGAGTCGGTGGTAAAGCCTAGAGGGAGGTGGTAATTCCGAACAATTGAGGAAGATGACACGTGAGAGGCCAACACTTGAGGTGGTATTTGTGTAGTTACAACTATGAGTTGTAAACATTTGTCGGTGAGCATAGAAAACCGAATTGTGAGGTGTAAACGTTTTTAGGTGAATGTTGAAAACCCATTGTAATAGTGGATTCTCCCTGGGAGTGGGGAGCGAAGACGTAGGTCGAAAGAACCGAACTCCGTGATCATATCATTTGTTTGCGTTTGCCTTGGCATATTTATCTTATGCTCATTATATTGTTATATTGCCATTGGTTCATGTTTATTTTGCCCTTATTTATTCTCTTATCCTTGCATATATCTCTTGAATATCATACTTGCTAAGATAGTTTGTTAATAAGTTTTAAATTAACATTATAATCAGATTAGATTAACATTAATCCTATTCACCCCCCTCTAGGATACTTTCACAACAAGCCATGCTTAAAGTACAGCAAGAGGCCATCGATGAACTCCGGGCCTTGATGACTCAAATTATCGTAGACAGGGTCAAGTCCCCAAAAACAAACTCGCTGACCTAACACATATCTTCCCGAAGAGGAGGATCATCTTCATCCCGATTTGTTACATCAAAGAGGCAGGAAAAGATGAATGAAAGTGAGACTTTTGATCAAGAATCTCACTGTATAGAATCTTCCTCTGAAGAAGGGAGAGAGGCTGAGATTGAGCAGAATCCTCTGTCGGCTAAAATGGAGGAACTGGAAGCCCGCCTCAATACCATTGCCAGCAGAAGCGAGCTCCAAGATGAGGGAGTTTCTAGACCCTATCCAGTCAAATAAGATACAACCCCTTATCCTCCAAAGTTTAAAGTCCAGACCTTGCAAACTTTTGATAGCACAGGATCACTGAACCAACATATCTATCATTTTAAGTTACAGACTGGGAATGTGATATCAAATAACACTGTACTAACTTGGTTGTTCATTGGCACCCTCAAGGGGGTTACCTTTGAATGGTTCATGAAAGTGCCTGCTGGATGTATCCAGAAGCAGGCGGATCTAGAGAGACTCTTCCTGTCAAGATTCTTTAAAGGCGAAACAGAAGTCTCCGTCACTACCCTTCTTGCCACTAAGCAGAAGGAGGGAGAGCCCATCAAAGCTTTCATCGAAAGGTTTCGAAGTGTGGCTCTTCGATGTCTGACAGGTATGACGCAGTATGCACTGGTGAAAACCTATCAATACAATTACAGACCAGCATCCTAGCCCAAATAGGGGTTGCGGAATGCTATTCTTGGAAGCAGCTTGTCTCCCAAGGCGAAAAGGCTGAAGAAATTATTGTCAGGTTCGAAGCTAAAACCGAGGCAGAAAACTACGACCACCAACATGGTGTCAGTCCAACTCGGGAGTTCTCCACCAGTTCAAACTCTAATCGGTGTGATCCCGATCCCTAAAAGGGAGCTATGCCTGATAAACACTGACCCACATGGTCAGAGAGATAAAAGGTTGGTACCCCTTACTACTCTGAAAGAGAGATAATGTGGGTCCATCCCAATCTACTTGATGACCCGCGGTGGACAAGTATGTCAGGGAAAGCCTGGAGAAATAATGCCTAACCTTGATATTCGTCTAGATGCTCGTGGCGAGACCGACTTCATTAAACCGTCGTCTTGCAAAAGGGGCTATACCGTTATCACAGCATAAGATGCGACTTATGCCTCAAAAGGCTGTTAAAGGACAAGCCCTGGCAGATTTTTTAGCTGGCCATTCAGCATCGAATTCTCCTAAGACGGAGTGGGGTTTGGATCTTTTAAGTTGTCATGTTCAACAAAACACCTCTGTCAATTATAAAAAATAATCCCTAACAGAATTAATCCCAAAAGGGAAGGACCCTTTGTAGTAGAGTCAGTCTACATGAGTGGAGCTTGCTGTTTCATTAATCAAAAAGATGATAGGCTCATGATATCAATTAATAAAAAGTTTCTTAAGAAATATTACCCATGTAAATCATAAATCTCCCTTCTTCCCCTGCTAAGTCTTAGTCAAGACTGGGGGTTGATTATTTGTTATTTTTCAAACAGAATAATGAATTCTCAAAACTGTCAAGTTAACAAAACACCTGTGCCAGTATAAGCACTTTAATATGCACCACCATTAAAATTAACTTATCAATCCTCATCAATAGGATGATAAGTCCTTAAAATTGCTCATATCACAATTAACACATTAATCCTTATCAATAGAATGGTAAGTCCTCAAAATTGCTCATATCGTAATCAACTTATTAATCCTCATCAATAGGATGATAAGTCCTCAAAATTGTTCAAATAGCAATCAACTTATCAATCCTTACAATAGGATGATAAGTCCTCAAAATTGCTCAAATCGCAAACAACTCATCAACTCTCTTTAATAGAGCGACAAGTCCTTAAAACATTGTTCAAATCACAAGTGCCTAATTTTATCCATCTCATATTGCTTCTCTGACAAAATTAACTTATCGATTCTCTTCAATAGAACGATAGGTCCTCAAAATCTTGTTCAAATCATAAATACCCAAATTTATTCAGCTCATATTGCTTTTCTGACAAAATCAACTTATCGACTCTCTTCAATAGAGCGATAGATCCTTAAAATCTAATTCAAATCATAAGTACTCAATTTTGTCCAGCTCATATCGCTTCTCTGACAAAATCAACTTATCAACTCGCCCTAATAGAGCGATAGGTCCACAAAGTTGCTCAAATCATAACACAATCCTATCAAGTTCATATCACACCTCTGAAAAAATTAACTATCGACTCTCCCTAATAGAGTGATAGGTCTACAAAGTTGTTCAAATTGCAACACAATCTTGTCAAGTTCATATCATATATCTGACAGAATTAACTTATCAATCCTCTTCAATAGGATGATAGGTCCATAAAGTTGCTCAAATCGCAACACAATCCTGTCAAGTTCATATCACACCTCTGACGGAATCAACTATCAATCCTCTTCAATAGGATGATAAGTCTATAAAGTTACTCAAATCGTAACAAACTCATGCCAACTTAATACTACATCTCTGGCACTTTCAACTTTCTTTTAGTGTTTTAAGTGAAAGCATAACACAAAAGAAACAGTGGAGAGCTAAAAAGTCTAAAAGATTTGAATGAGAACGCAAGGGTTAGACCTACGTTCAAAGCAACAAAGCACAAGCCTCAGATCCGCGTTTTAAGTTCAAAACTCAAGGGTCAGCCCTACGTTCCAAATTCAAAACGCAAGGCTCAGATCCGCATTTTAAGTTCAAAATGCAAGGGTCAACCATGCGTTCCAAATTCAAAACGCAAGGGTCAGCCCTACGTTCCAAGTTCAAAATGCAAGGGTCAGCCCTGTGTTCCAAGCCTAAAACACAAGGCTCAGACCCGCGTTTCAGCTTTGAAATGCAAGGATTAGCCCTGCGTTAGCCTCGCTCGATATTTACAGTTTAGAACTTATCGAAGTAAGTTAATAGTTCAAGCTTACCACTGATAAGCGGAGCTGGTGGCAGCATAGTCGCCTAAGCAGTAGCGCCACTAGCGACCGAGGCTACCGACGCGTTCGAAGCCGACGTAGCGGCTTTCTTAGGTTTCGCAGCGGTTTTCTTGGGATCCATGTGGATGATTCATTATTGGAGGAGATGAACAGTGTTCACCGAAGTTAAACAAAAGATTTTTGAAGAGTCAAGCAAAATCTTGATTTGACCCTAGTGGTCTATTTATAGACAACTGGAGCTGTCAAATCAGAATGTGATTTGAGGCAAAAATCCCGCCCAAACACGATCTCCGCATTCACACTGAGTCGGTCCGATTCCTGAAATGTAGGGCTCACCTCTGCATGTAAATGTTTAAGACACGAGACTCAACTCTGCATTCCAAATTCTAAACGCAAGGCTCACCTCCACGTTTCAAATAACAAGGCCTATTTCCACACTTCAGAAGCAGGGCCATGGCAGACACCTTTATACTTATCCTACAATTCACAACGCCTTCAAGACAGATACGCGGAACAAACTCCTTTATAATGAGGAATCATCAGTTCTTAGATCAATTCTGAAAATTCATTCCTATCAACCACGAAATTTTAAAAACTTTAGAGGGGGTTCTGTAGGTTGTCTAAAAATTACTGTAGATAGCTGATTCTAATCAAGCACTAATAATGGAGGTTACAATTCGACGAATTCCAGAAGGCTACAATTTGAAGATTTTCATATAAATCGACAACGGTTACAATTCAACGACCTTCACAACAATCGATGAAAGTTCTGATTCGACGGCCTTCACAATCATCAACAAGAGTTACAACTGACGACTCTCACATTCCAAGGAGCTGAGATGAAGATCATAATCTTTGCAACGCTCTAACTAAAGAGACTATAAATCATTGGTCTCTTCAACTCAAAACGCAGAGCTCATCTCTGTGTTCTAAACTCAAAACGTAGAGCTCAGCCCTGCGTTCAAAGAAAAAACACAGAGCTCACTTCTGCGTTCCAAGCGACAACACGCAGGGTTCGCCACTGTGTTTTTAGCCTCAAATGCAGAACCCAACTCTGCGTCCTAAGTCCAGGATGTAGAGTTCATGCCCAGAATGTGAATTTTGCGTTTGACTCGTGCAAACACGAGCTAAACGGTTCTAAAACCATTTTCCACAATTTGAGGGGATTACACCCTAAAAGAAAGTGATATTAGGGGTTAGTTACACCCCTTATTCCTCTATAAATAACTAAAAAATCAGCTTAAAGGGGGATCTTTTTTGGTAGATCTTTAGTGGGATTTTTTTAGGCAGTTCGGAATTTTTGGATCTTCGAGGGGGAGAGATCTTGGAATCATCCTGAAGGATCAACTCTTGGGATCGCCTTGATTTTGGCTTTGAAGGTTGGCTTTTCGAAGAACCTTGATCGGCTCCAGTTTAACCTGCTTAGCAAGTTTATTTCGGCTAAAAGGTATTGAAATCCCTTTCTCAAATCAACTCTTTTACAAAGTTTTTAACTTGCTCGTCAAGTTCTTATAAACTCGTTCAGAGCTCTAAAACTTGCTTTACAAGTTCATCCAAGACGTCGAGTCAAGAGGCGAAGACAACGTTCCATGAGTCGAAGCGATCAAACCGTCAACGTGATACAAGATTTGAACTCCCATCGCTACTAAGAAGAACCCATGTTTAAACAAAAGGGAGGGTCTTTGTTGATCCATTCTCTCTTTTATAAATCGAGAAACCGATATAGAAGAGTTGTAATTTCTTTTTCTAAGTCAGTTAGAGAGAGATTATAGTAAGAGATTATATTCACTCATTCCCTAAGTCAGTTCGGGAGATAAATACAAATTTTATTCTTATTTCTTCTTCAATTTTCCCACAAACACTTACCTACAAATTCTATCTCAACATGGGATGAATTTGTCACCATTTTTCTAAAAACAATTTTCCCTATCCATGAAACAGTTAAGCTTAGAAACATCATTCAAAATTTTAAGATTGTTCTTTGTAAGCCATTCTGGAAGTATTTTAATAAATTTAATGATCTTTTATCCAATGATCTCACCACGGTCTTGAGAATTGGCGATTATGCCAAATCATCTATGAAGGATTAGATTATTCTTCAAAAACTTTCTTAGAAACAATGTGTTAAGGGGATTTCATGAAGAAAAATGCGAATAAAGGTTGGAAAATTTTAGAGAGTTTATCTAAGAAAACCATGCAATAGAAACACTGTGATGACAAAGTTTCAGCAATTCCCCAACCTAAATCCAGTGGTCTGTCCCTAGAGACAAACATTATCTCTGAAGCAAAGATGACTACAATCATGCGTATGTTAGAAGCTATAAAAATCAAAGAACGAGCCTCAGCTCAAATCAATCAAGTTTTTATCTCAGGTTGTCACAACTATCTTTCTCCATCCCATGTTTTAAAGGAATGTCATCTTTTAGAAAACAATCAACCACTAGGACATGTTAACGCTGCATTTTAATGTTCCGTGAATGATCCATTTTCTTTAACCTATAATCTAGGTTGGAGAAATCACCCAAACTTTTAATGGAATCAGGAAAACTACTCCTGAAATCAAAACTTCACACCCTCTTCAAACTAATAATTTATTAAGGGAAACACGGTTTCTTTCAGTTCTTAACCTAGTTTTCAACAATCAAACCTGTCATATCCAAATCAGTCTCCTCGTCATTAATCTGTAAATCATATCCCTCCAAATTTGGATTATATAAACATATCAATGTTTTAGAAAAAGGTTTAACAACCATAATCAATGCCTCTACACAAACCACAAAAATGTTGACTCAAACATCCAATACTTTGAATTCCTTTATGCAATCAACCAGACAAATACTCAACTCCAACACTCAAGCCATAGCTAGGTTAGACACCTAACTTGGTCAACTAGCTAGTGCCAAGTGTAATGACCATGAATTTTTGATACTAGTTATTTTTAAAAGAGTATTTATATTTTTTGATTTTTTAGAATTTTCTATAATTAAAAAAATCTAATTTTGTATTTATTTAATAATTTTGATAATTATAAATTAACTTGATGAAGTAAAAACTTTTAAATTAATATTTGTTATGTTATTGTTATTGTTGCGTATTAATTGTAAATATTTTCCCTAATTATTTTGTTTCCTTAATTTTTTCTTAATTATGTTTTAATTATAAACCCTAACCCTAAATTTATAAACCCCCCTCTCTCTCTTCTCTCGCAGCCACACACAGCCGCCCCCATCTTTCTTTCTCTCCCTCTCCTCCGTTACCCCCTCCGCCACCTCGTCTCCACCCCCTTCTTCTTCTTCCTCCAACCCGACAGCCATCGACAACCGCTCCTATCTCTCTCGCTCTCTTTTTAGCCGTAGCCACCACCACGCCTCTCCCCTCCTCTCCGCCCTGATCTCTCCTCCTCCACCTCCTGTCCAGCCACCAACGAGCTCCACACTCACAGACTCCTCCTCCTCAGCCGACGTCAGAGCCACCCAGCTCCGCTTCTGACCGCTCATGCCCCTGAACCCCGTCACCCCTCCTCTAAGCTCGCCTAACTCTGACACCATAGACCTTCGCCACCACTGCTCTACCTCTCACCGCCGTCCCTCAACACCACCCCCAGCCGACATTCTCCATTCTCCTCTCAATCTCAGTGCCAACGATGCCACCACCCAGCCTCAACCAGCACCGTCCCTACACTCGTGACCACCCAAACAACCCCTGAGATCCGCTGTCGAACTTCATCTCCTTGCTACTCCGATCTCCTCCTCCAAACTCCCTTCAACCCGTCACCTCGCCACCGACAACACCTCCTCCCCTACAACCAAGCTCGTCGTGCCTCAGATCACTGTCGTCACTGCCACAGTCCAAGCCTCCACTGATAGCCCTACATCGCCATCAACCTCTGAGCAGATCCATTTGTCGCCGCCCCTCCCTGATTGCTGTCCAGACCCACTACCCCAGATCCGACACCATCAGATCCGTGCCGCTGTCAGATAGCCGCCGTTAGCAGCCCCGTGGGGATGCTGTCAGCCTCAAATCGCCACATCACTCGCAGTCAACTCGTTCAGCATTACCCTGAGGTAAGATCCCGACTCTCGATTAGTTTCGTTTTAATTCTTATAATTGTCGTGATTTAAGTACGTGCGAATTTCTATTTTTTATTATAATTTATTAAAACTTTAGTTCTGTTATAAATTACATGCATAGACTAGACTATGATATGTTATTACATGTGTGGGATTTGTTTGATGAATGACTATATGGAATTTATTATTTTATCACCTAGTTGTTATCCAATAGGAGAGACTATACATAAAGACGATTCCTGTTAAAAGTATGATTTATAAGCATGCTTCAAAGCATGGCTATACTCACTCGATATCGATATCCCAATGTGAGGAGTTCCGAGTTTCCTTGATATCGATATCCCAGTATGAGGTTTCCTTGACTATTACTATTATAGCATTGACTAGATGATGCACTCTTGATCGGACGTGATATAGGTCACAGTTATTTTTATAGTTTTACAGAAGTCGTTCCATGGTAATTCCATGGCTAGTGTATAATATTTCAAGTAACGGTCACTTAAATTAAACTGATAAACATGGGGTTTATAAAAGAGAATTGGACAGAGAATATAACATGTATATAAATGGACATATGCGCTTTCCTGGTATCGTGAGTTATATATATACATGGGCCTAAGGACTAATACTTAACTTGAAGGCGTGGCCCTCGGACAGGTTTACGGGGACCCAATTAT
>BQKN01065762.1:347035-363495 GCA_022839385.1 Asparagus kiusianus | reverse complement strand
CTCTCTCTCTCTCTCTCTCTCTCTCTCTCTCTCTCTCTCTCTCTCTCTCCCCTCCCGTAGCCACACGCAGCCACCCCCACCTCTCTTTCCCTCCCTCTCCTTCGTTACCCCCTCCACCACATCGTCTCCTCCCCCTTCTTCTTCTACCTCGAGCCCGACAGCCGTCGGCAACCGTTCCTCTCTCTATCGTTCTCTTTTCAGCCACAACCACCACCACGCCTCTCCCCTCCTCTTCGCCCTGATGTTTCCTCCTCCAACTCCTCTCCAGCCATCGATGAGCTCCACACTCACCGACTCCTCCTATCTCAGCCGACGTCAGAGCCAACCAGCTCCACCTCCAACCACTCCTACCCCTAAACCCCGTCGCCCCTCCTCTGAGCTCGCCCAACGCTGGTGCCATAGACCCTCGCCGCCACTGCTCTGCCTCTCATCATCGTCCCTCAGCGCTACCCCTAACCTGACGTTCTTCGTTCTCCTCTCAAGCTCAACACAGACAATGCCACCGCCCAGCCTCAACCAGCATCGTCCCTACACCTGCTGCCACCAAAACAGCCCCTGGGATCCACTGTCGAATTTCATCTCACCGCTACTCCGATCTCCTCCGCCAAACTCCCTTTAGCCCGTCGCCTCACTGTTGACAGCGCCTCCTCCCCTACAACCAATTTCGTTGTGCCTTAGCTCACTGACATCGCTACCATAGTCTAAGCCTCCACCAACATCCCTACACCGCCATCAACCTCCGCACAGCTCCGCTTGTCTCCACCGCTCCTTGCTTGCTGTCCAAACTCGCTGCCCTAGATCCGACGCCATCAGATCCGCATCGCTATTAGACAGCCGCAGATAGCAGCCCTACGGTAATGTTGTCAGCCTCAAATCACTGCATCACCCGCAGTCAACTTGTTCGACGTTACCCCGAGGCAAGATACCGACTCTCGATTAGTTTTATTTTAATTCTTATAATTATCATGATTTGAGTACGTGTGAATTTCCATTTTTTATTATCATTTATTAGAATTTTAGATCTGTTATAAATTACATGCATAGACTAGACTGTGATATGTTATTACATGCATGAGATTTGTTTGATGAATGACTGTATGGAATTTGTTATTTTATCACCTAGTTGTTATCTAATAGGCGAGACAGAATATGAAGACGATTCCTGTTAAAAGTATGATTTATAAGCATGCTTCAAAGCATGGCTATACTCACTCGACATCGATATCCTGATGTGAGGAGTTCCGAGTTCCCTTGATATCGATATCCCAGCATGAGGTTTCCTTGACTATTACTATTATAACATTGACTAGACGATGCACTCTTGATGGGACGTGTTATAGGTCATGGTTATTTTTATAGTTTTACAGAAGTTATTCCACGGTAACTCTGTGGCTAGTACATAATATTTCATGTACGGTCACTTAAATTAAACAAACAAACATGGGGTTTATAAAGGGTAATTGGATGGATAATATAATATGTATATAAACGGGCACATGTGCTTTCCTGATATCGTGAGTTATTTATATACATGGGCCAAAGGGCCAATACTTGACTTGAAGGCGTAGCCCCAGGACAGGTTTAGGGGGATCCGATTATATATATAAAAATATTCTTCTCCAATTCAAATAACATGTAAAATAAGAATAATATGCTTGTGTGTCTTATGGTAGGCTTTGTTTGATATCTACAATTAGAATTTTCTTTATTATCACTGTGGATGATTATGGACCAATGACCTGTTATAGAATGGCTAGTTAAATGATCTTGTTACTTAGATTATTATGGGTTCTTGTGAGATACGGACTAGTTATACTCTTTTCATACATAGATTGGGATTAACATTTAATTATCTACAATTTAAGACATATGGCATATACATGAGGGTTTCTTTGTTTGCATTATTTCGCTTGACATACTACGTCTCGTGTTATAGATTTTTAAGTATTAATTCCATCTGGTTACATGACTATGTTATTTGGATGAACCAGTGGTCTATTATAGGATGACTAGTTGCATGACTTTGTTACTTGGTTGATTTTTGGATTCATTTGATTATTTTATACTATTAGTGGATTTCATCTAGTTTTTTTATTTCTAGCTGTATGTTTCTACTTATTATTATTACTGTTCTTGCATTGGTCATTTGATTGTTTTTTTCTCCCTTGTGGGATCTTGCCGTGTGTCACGCATGCTGACTTACACCTGTTTTCTCTAGTGTACGTGTAGGTGTAAATTTCTGATTTTTTCGAAAACAGGAAGATTTTGTTTGTATTTATAAGAATGGCTTATTATAAACTAATCAATCGGAATTACAACAAAAGCAGAGGGAATGCCCTCTTTGTTTAGTGTGGGGACTTTCGATAGCTGTAGGATGCTTCGCTCGGTGCTCGTGCCGAGTCTGCTTCCCTTAGACGGTTTGACCGAGGTTGCTGGAGAGCTTCAGTAATCAGTAGAAGCTCGGGTCGATGGAGTTCAGATCTTCTGGCTCGCCGGCGATCAGGGCTCGGAGCTAGGAGATGGCGCTGCAGCGCAAGGATATGCAAGGAGCTTATCGTCGATCCTCTTCTCAAGGTTCTTCCGACCTCTTTTTGACTGCCCCCTGATCTCTCTTCGATCGACCTCTTTTTGTGATTGCAGAGAAAGGCAAATGGGAGAGAGGCAGCTTGGCTGCTCCTTGAATTATGGGATGTGACCATACATTATTCAGAGATATCCTGCTATCCCTCTGTACCACAAGCGGTCATTCGAGGAGCCGCGTGTTACATCACGTCACGTAGGAGTGGGAAAGCCCCTCCTCGTATCAGTGATGGCTGCTGCCAGGAACTTGAGTGGATCTGGGCAACTCATCGAGCGCCGGCGGCTCTGACCCTTCGCTTGGATGAGTGAGGTAAGCTGCATTTATGAGGATGCAGACGGCTTTGGCACCTGTTTGCTCACCTACGCTGTGAGCCACCGAGTGAGCACCTAACGGTCTTAGGGTACTGTGCCCCCTCCCCTCTCCCTATGTCTCAATAGAGGCGGGAGAATGGATGCCTCGTGCCTGAGTGGGCTTAGATAGCTCGCCGCATGCCGACGGCTCCAGCTCTTTGACCCTGATGGTTGAGGTGAACCGCATTTATGAGCATGCAGGTTGATCTGACGCCTGTCTGCTCGCTCGAATTGTGGGCGGCCATCTGACGGTCTTGGAGCACTGTGCTCTTTCCCCTCGCATCGCGGGAAGTAGGGGGGGCTTATCCCTAAGAACCTGGCTCTCGACTCACGTAGGTAGATCAGGACCCCCGCAGGCGGATTCGGCTTATGAGGGCGAATTCACCCTACTGGTGAGTCCACGCGATTTGGCGCGTGAGGGCAAATGTGGGGCTCGTGCGTCAGCGAGCCCCTCTTGTGGCTGCGATCCATCTTTCACCCAAGTGGGTGGTCCCGATTCGTGGGCGAATTCGTTCGTCAGTCTGCCGTGGTAATTTTTACCGTCTACAAGACCCCCTTCAAAGTTTTCAGACCAAAACCGGCTTACGTGTGGTCTGGAATACTTTGAACAAAGAAGTTCGGGACGGACCAAGTGTATTAGAATTTTCAGCAAATCCTCAGCTATCAACGGGTTTGATCTGCCTTTACCGATTACCGTTTGAATCGGGCTAGCCATACTATTACCCTCAGTATGATGAGTTATCGAGTAATTTCTCTTAGGCTTAATGCTAAGATTTCCACTCTGACCCTTAGCCGCCTGGGGCGTGGGTTTAACCAAAGTCACCTTGTTGGTTTCAAGATTTTGGACAAGTCACCTGTTTCTAAAGGTGGATGAACCATTCAGGCGAAGTTAGGCTTCGAAGGCGAAATTTCGCCCGACTTGCGGATTTTATTAGAGTTTTTGCTGACGAGACCTTTCCTTTGGGGCGAAAGTAGGCCCAGTGTGAGCAAACCATGTGTCCACTAGTGGGGCTTCGTGCTTTTCCAGCTAAGGCGGTGTGGTTCCGTCCTGTCGCTTTCATTGTGATTCGACAGTCTGACGTTAGCTTCGTGGGCCTCGTTTGAATCGTGGCCGTGGTTTTCGAAATCCACCGCCGGATATAACCGTCGATTTCGATTCGGGTTCTGGGTCACGACCGGCCCGTTTCCCATTTCGACGGTTCCTTCGATATACCGGGGGCAATCTGAGCCGCTGATTTCGATCGTGGCCACGTCTCTCGTCCGTTAGGGTTTCGCCTTTTGAGGGCGATCGTGGCCACATGGGAAACTATGTCTTTAAGTAAGCTATTTTCTTCCCTTGAGAGCTGCCGTGTTCAGGAATTTTGAAAGTTTTCTAAAGAGAGAGAGTTCCCGTTTCATCCTTCAATAGCGCCACGATCCAAGAGGTGTATTGCGAAGGGAAAAGGCCCTGGACGCTTTTCCGACCGTCTCTCCGTCGGTGCGCCCATCCGCATGCCGGAGCCGCGTTTAGGTAAGTCAAGGGGTCTTTCTGATGACCGTGCGTCGATTATAGACGTTGGGTTGGGGGGATTTTTTTATACCCATTTGTAGATAGGAAACTTCGGCCTTTACAGGCGAAATTAGCCCTTGTTGGGTGGAGGCGAACTTATTTCCTTGTCTGGCGAGTTCGACTTCTATCCGATAAGGGCGAATGTAGTCCGCATGACCATGTCTCGTCTTTGTTAGGCGTATTTGTCCCCATGGTGGATTTCGCCTTGATTCTTTGGCTCTTTCTTGCAGCGATTTTTTCTGATGAGGCTCTTCCGAAGGGCGTGGCCATTAGCCTCGCCGGGGGTACGGGCTATACGGCACCTCCTCGATTTCCCTCTTTGGCTCCGGTGCCCTCGTTCACCGCTGATAAGCCACATGGCCTGATAAAGAGGGTTATGGACGGTCATCACTTGACATTACGTGAGTTGACGACCGATGCGATGCTGATAGATGACGCTAGGATGGAGCTGCCAAAGCCTCAGTTTTTGTTTGGCGATGCTATGACTGATCCTTCCGTTCTGCTGCTCAAGGAGAGCAGGTGGTTCCACATAGTGGAGGGGACTCACTATTACCTTCCCAACATGCCGAGAGGGTTCTCGATCATCGAGCTACGGCCTCTCGCGGTCCCTCGAGCGATGAACTGGGATTTGACCCCCACTCGGGACGGGGTCACCTGTGGCGTCTTTACAGGCTCCACGGCTGGGTATGGAGTGGAGAGCTCTTGCAAGCGCGTGACGGGTCAGCGCCCTGGCCTACCGTCCAATGAACCGCCTGCAAGGGAGACGACAGCGGTAGCGGAGACTTTTCATCACCGCTTCTTCCGAGCTGGTGGGAAATTTCCCCCAAAGGACTTCAGAGCCCCGGGGTGGGTATATTCTGCGCCCGGCAGCGACACTTGGTGGTCCAAGATCACTGACTACGTCCTGGCTGAGAATTCTGACCTTAAGAATTCGGAGCTGTATGTGGCCATTCAAGCCACTCGATATGGTTTGAGGATTAATGCTTCTCAGTTCCACAGTATCCTGGAACTGTACTGTGCGGAAAGCGGTACATTCTTCACCCCCAACGGTGAACTTGGCATAACCCACCACGAGATGTATGACGTGTCGGGGCTACCTCTGGGAGACTTTCCCTACGAGGAGTACGTCCCAGGGCAAGATGAGATCGACCAGATTTTAGACCGTCCCCCCTTGGTGGTTGAAACTCTGTGGGAGTTGCTCTGCTATTACCACATCTGCCTCAGTACCTTAGGGGCGGCGGATCATAAGGGGAAGAAGAAGAGGACTCCGGGGATCAGCCACAAGAATTGGGCTGATTATCTGTTCCTGGAGAACTATGTCAAAAGGAAGTCTGCTCTTCCACTAGGCGAGTGTGACCAGTCTGGAGTGGAGACGAGAACAGCCAAAGAGGGAAGCACCGTGACTCTTGAGCGCGACGAGGGCGGATTCAGGTCCGGCACGGTCTTTCACTCATTCCACCATCAGGCTAGGTCCCATATATCCAGGAAGGCTCTGTTCGCGGGGTACCTCATGTTGTGGCTGAAGAGGTGCGTAATCCCTACTCACTCTTTTGAGGCGCTTCCTGTGGAGGTCATATATCCTGCAGTTCGCTTGGCCCACGGGAAGTCCTACTCTTTGGTGTCGCGATAATAGCGTGTATCCACCGGGGACTCCGTACTCTGACGGCCTAATTCTGCTACGTATCGATCCTCGATGAGGGGGAAGGAGAGGTCATCAGGACCCCCAATCCTAGGGTGGGGTTGCCATACACTTATCTAATGGCGTGGTTCGTACCACTGCGAATGTTTGATGAGTGCCTCGGCGACTCTTCAAGGAGACCAATTCGTCCCGTTTGTTCAACGCTTGGAGATGTGCTCTTGGAAGTGTAAGGATATCCCGATGCACGGAAGACGCTCTCTCATTTCGGGCATTATAATTTTTGCCGTTTCTTCCCTTACTTTAGTGGGGGAGGATACGGGGAATCTCTTAGGGATATGCCGACGGCGGACCATCACACAGTTCTCTCCTGCGATGCTTTTCGCTGGTTGGTGAACATCCGGCCGGGGTATCACGTCCTGCGAACGGGTTCTACATGCTATCTCGAGCCGTATATCCCTTGCAGGTTTGCCCACCAGTTTGGGTATGACCAATTATACGTGGGCAACGTTAATCCCCACCTGCATTTCGAAGGGGGGGCTGGTGGATGGAGCTCGGGGATGGTTCTGGACCCATGCTGGTGGTACCTACGCCTGTTTTGAACTGCCTGTGAGGAATCAAAATTTGCACCATACGTTCTTGTACTGCCGGTGGTATCGGGGTGCCAGCGCTAATCCCGATGGCTTCTGGTTCCAGAGCTCGTGTCTGGTGGAGCACGGGCGTCGTCCAAGAGGAGCTGTCCGTTCTTCGAGGTGGATAGGCCACCAAACTACTAAGGAATGGTTCTCGGAGGATCCTGTCGAGGACACCGAGGGTTTTGACACGGGTGTGGATGAATCCGAGGCGCCCGAGACGCGAGCTCCTTCTCCTAGTCCTTCGTTGGATCCCCAAGGTGAGCGGAGGGAACCTGTCGAGTTAACCTGGGCGGGCGACCGTCTGGAGCAAGCCTGGAGCACGGTTGCTGGGCGAATGGGGATGCCCCTTCTATCTCCGAGCAGTTCGCTGCTCTCTAAACGGCAGCGGGAAGCGGCGGCCGAAGGCTCCGGAGTAGAAGAGGCCAAGAAGGCCCGTCGTGAGGGGACGATCGAGATTACTCCCCCTATCGTGTCGGAGGTGGTTCCAGAGGTCTCGAAGGATGCCCCCTGCAACCTGATGCGAGGCCACCGGTGGGGGCTTCAACGACTTCTACGCCCGCACCAGGAGGTAACCTTTTAGTATGGTATCCTAGTGTACGAAGTTAGGCCCACACCCTCTGATTGTTTATATTGAATCTACGCAGGTGCAGTCGAGAGAGTGATCTCCATTCCTTCTGATGAAGAGGAGGGGAGTGGAGACAAAGTAGAACTCGGGGGTTCAGGTGAGCGTAGGCCTTAGCGTTGTTAATCCTTCCATGCCAGGGTTTTTTTTGTTAATGTTCCCCTTACACTTGCAGCCGACCCTTCTCATGCAACTGCTGGCGAGGAAGATCCCCCCTCTTGGGCGGGTCATTCAAGTGAATCAGAGGCGGATGATGACGCCTCAATCCATGAGGTGCTATCGAGTGAGGAGGAAGTGTCGGCTCATGCAGACGTGTCAGGCCAGCCAGAGGAAACCTCCACTCTCGAGGAAGCACTGATTGGGGGTGAACCCTCAGCGCGAGAGTCTCCGATTCAAAGGGGGACTCCTACTGGGCTGGTGACCACTTCCTTATCTGTGGTGGCTAGCGATGCCGTGGCTGCTACCCTGATGGCATCGGTGGTCATACCGGCTTTGGCGGCGCCAGTCGCTGCTTCTGCGGTTATGACCACTAGTACTTCAATCGTAACTTCATCCTTGGCAGAGGAGGCCGCTCTCTCTCCCTTGGAACGCTCACGAAAGAGGAAGGTGGCACGAGTCCTGATTAACTTCCAAGACACTTTGGCTGACTGCGTCAAGTTGGCCTTGGAGGAGAGTTGTCCTTTTGAGGAATTCAAGGAGGATCTCGAACACAATGCATTCTTTTTGATCAAGAGACTTGGCGCCACCATGGCGAGGCCGTTCTTTTAGCGTCTGGAAGAAGTGGAGGAGGTTGTTCAGCAGTTGCTCGCCTTTCGTGCGAAGATTTCCTCAAACGTTGATCTCGCCTCCAGCGAAGTCCGAGCAGTAGTAGAGGAACACGATCGCCGTCTGCGCAAGACCATGGCACTGGAGACAAGGTTGTCAGCAGAGTTGGAGCAAGCCAAGGCCGAGGATGCGCGAGTGACCCACGAGCAACAGACGGCCGATAACCGCCTTTCTCGCCTATCCTCCGAGATAGAGAAGCTGAAGCAAGTTATAGCCAATGCACAGGCTTCCTTGGCCATTCAAGAGAAGGCTCGCGAGCAAGTGGCAAAGGAATTGGAGGGCATCGAATCTCGCCGATAGTTGGTGGCTAGTTCCGTCGAGGAAAAGGATCGAGCCCTCAAAGAGTCAAAGATACCGTCCAAGACTTGGTTTCACACTCTGAGGAAGATCTTCATCGAGAGATCCTGAGGAGGCTCGAGCTTCGCCATGCTGGGGAGATTCGTGAGGCGGAACTACGATTGAGAGCTTTGTAACTTGCCTTTGCTTCCTCGCTTGTAATTGGATCTCCTTTTTATGAATGAAATTATCCTTTTGTTTCTGGCCATTATTACTTGTGCGCGTACTCTCTCTATATATATATTTTAACATGCGCTAGTTGGTGTCTGGCCGCAAGATGCTCTTATCGGCAGATTTTAGTTACAGACTCATCTCGCCTACAGGCGAATTTTATCTGAGGATGAAACCGCGGGGTTATACTAACAACGACTTCGGCTACGGGCGAGCTCCTCTTTTAGCGGGTCGTGTGTTAACCCACGTGTGTGTCGGTTACGGAGACATGGGTACGTCGCTTCGCATTAAATGTGGTGGATGGGTCTCTTCGTCCCCCACGCCTGATTCGGGCCATTGGTTGGGGATCGTGCCCAGGAACTGCCGAATCCTAGCCGTTCATATAGGATCCGGATTATTCAGCCTTCCCCTCGACTGTTTGGGCCTGAAGGGTCTAATCAAGCCGCGGATAACTGCTTAGGGTCAGGGTATTTAGTACCCCTCCCCTTTGTCAAGAAAGACCGTAGTTCTCTCGTCGTCTTCTTCAGAGGAAGTCTAAATTTCTCTTGTGTCCTCCAGATGGCACCAAAGGTGAAGAGGGTTACTTCGAAGAAGAGGAAGAAGGCGTCTTCTTCGGGTGCTGCAGAAGCCGCCGCCGCTGAAGGTATGTCTTTACTTTAATGCCCATTCAGGCGTGGGTAGGTATTTCTCACCTGACCCCTTTTTTGTGTCATCGTTGCGCTTCACAGCCCATAAAGATGCACCGCCTTCTGAGGAATATGAGGCTGAGCCCATTTTGATTTCTGATGATGAGTCCGAGGGTCCTGTGACTTCTCCTGCCCCAGGCTCCGTTCCCCAGCCGAGAACCAAACCCTGCCTCAAGGTTCCACCTATTGCGGCGCTCACCCCGGGTCAAGAGCCTGCTTCCCCCGATTCCTTGTCTCTACAGGCTCGCCTTGAAGGGTTCGAGAACGCCGTGAAGCAGGTGATCTCCCTTGTCAGCCTTGGTATGGGGAGCTACAACCACTTCAAACAGTCTCTCTTGGATCGTATAGTTGATCTCAGGCGGTTGGGTGAGAACCGGATTGCTACGCGCTGCATGCAGAAGCTCCTTTTCCTGGAGTCTTGCTTGGGGAGCCTAGAGATCCTGTTACGGGAAGGTCCAAAGGTTGACGTGGAATCTTGCCCGGTTCATGTCAGGCGCCAGGAGGCCTGGGAACAGGAGGTCCGTTCCAAAGAAATAGCGGACTTGGAGTCCGTTGTCGACTTCTGGATGAGTCAACAACACATGTTAGAGGAGCAAGTTATCGACCTCAATCGCACTATATCTCGCCTGAGAGCTGAATTAGGACAGGCGGAGGCGAATTTGAAGGGGCTCCAATCCGACGTCGTAAAGGTCAGTAAGACCGCTGAGCGAAAACTCAAAGTCTCCAAGCCTTATGCCAAGAAGATGTTGCCGCCAGGTCGAGCTCTGAAGACCAGATTCGGAAGGCGGCTGAAGACAAAGCTCGGGAGGATCACGCGAGAAGGGTGGCAGTGGTCAAAGAAGAGCTCTCCTCTTTTAATTTGTTCGACTGAGATCTTAGGCCTGTGCTTGTGTTAAGACATTTTGCCTGTTCTTTTTTTTTCTTTTGAAACCATGCCATGACTTGTTTGTTTACGAAGTCATAACTTTGTTCAAATGTATTGTCTTAAAAACTAGGTGTATGTTTTGCTTCTTGAACGTAATATTATGACCTTCGTAGTTGCAAAACCATAACTTTGTTCAAACGTACTATCTAGAAGCATCTAATGAAGTTCGTGTTTTCTGGTCGCGCTTCCTTTTAACATGTCACCATTCAATGTTTCTATGGTATGGCCAACAGCGATTTCAGGCGGCACCCCTTAGGCAGTGACAAGCTTGCTTCGAAGGTTCAACCCGAGTACAGGTAGGTTCATGCTACAGGCAGGCTCGGGGGATGGCGAGTCTGCGTGGAAAGCCATACTAAACCGCCAGCAAGCTCATTCGGTCCAACTCGAGTGTAGGTGAGCTCATGCTGTGGGCTAAGACTCGAATGATCATGCCGTAAGTTACTCCCCAAAATGCTGGCGAGTTCCTGCCGCAAGTGAGGCCCATTCGACGGCGAATTTACCGAAAGGTTGAATTCGATCGTTGGCGAATTTAGATTGTAGGCGAGACCCGTGCGATGCTGATCTCGTGTTGCAGACCAAACCCGGCTGCTAGCAAGTTTAGGCTATCAGCGAAACTCGTAGGGAGGCGAGTTTGTGTTGAGGACCTACTTGGCCTCTGGCGAATTTTAGCAGCAAGCGAAATTCGTGAGATGAGAATTTGTCTCGACAGTAAAACTCAACCGATGGCGAGTTCGTACCGTAGTTAAACTCAGGCGTCGGTGAATCTGCCCTCTAGTCGAGGATCTGGAATGCGGGCGAAATCCGTGCAATGCGTCTGCTTGCGGGCCCGAATGCTTGCCAGCTAAGGCTTCTTTTTTTAATGCTCATTAATGGTGAGGCGACGGGACGCCTCGCCTCTTGGGCTCAATCCGATCGGTCCGTTTGGGGTCCCGAGAGGAATGACCTTTATTAGTGTGGAGCTCGAGGCGTCACAGGACACCTATGCCATTCGATTGCTTGGGACGACAAATCCCAGCCGTCGGGCTCTCGAATATATATTCCGCACTTGCCGTCTTTTCGGCAAGGTTCTCACGTCTTTGAAATATTTTCGAGCGAGAATCGCCACATAAATCCTCCATGGCCTCCGTATCTGATCATAGCTCTTCCGAGGGCGTCGGCTCCTCTTCCACCGCCGTTGATGTCGGTGCTCCGCCCGCTTCCCCCGTGAGTTCGGTCCAGGGGTCTTCTGCCCCAGACCCCGCGTCTCACCCTGCGTTCGAGGCCCTCCAGTGGTTGGAGGGTTTGGTGCACGGAATTGGCCTCTCCGTCGGTGAGAGTGCCGAGAGGTACTACGACGTGCTTCCCCTCGTGGAGGCGGGTCTAAGGGCGGTCCGCCGCACGGGCGGCACCTCGTTCGTACGGCAGTGCGAACAGGAGCTCGGTCACGTGGAGGGGTGGATGCACCGTCTCGAGGAGTTGGTACATGATGACACCTCTGACGTGCCACCGCCTCTCTCGATGCACCTCATGCTCGAGCGTGAGGAACGGGTGAAGCGGATCCGGGCGAAGGAGGCCGACCTTAAGCGTCTGCGCAAACAGCACCAGGCGGTGTTGACCAAGATGGACGCCTATACAGACGCCGACTTCTTCGAAGACGCAGGGTCCCTTCGCGGCGAGTCGCGGCTATGGGAGCTTGAGCTGGAAAATAGGAGGGTCTGCTGCGCTGCTAGGGAGGCGGACCGAGTGCTTCAACTCCTCCGCCAAGAGGAAGAGGAAGGCGAAGCCGCCCTTGCCAAGATGTGGCAGAAGCAGGAGGAGGCGGCGAAGGCCCAGCGTGCGGCGGACCTTTCGGCAGTCAAAGCCAAGATCGCTGCCTTCAACCTGTTGAAGCTCCTATAGTGCCAACCTTGGCTAAGCACCCCTTTTGTTTTTTTTTTCCTTTTTTTTGTTATAGCTCAGTTGATGCCTTGCGCATCATAACTTAAAAACTTATGCATGTAAATTTTGGCCCGTAATGGCCTCTGGTTTGCTCCTGCTCTTGTTTCGCATGCACAATTTCTTTATCTTTCATTTTTTTATTTTCTGGCGTGTATTTGGCTTGTTTTGTCTTTGGGTTAAATTCACCTGCGCTATCTGGTATTTGAGTTGGGCTGCTCACGCCTTCTTTGGCGAACCTGCCTTGGACTTGGCCATTAGGCCTTTTCTCTATTTTTGGCTGTCTGCGACGTGGGGTCGGGTCAACCCCGACTTTCGCGTTACAGCTCAGGTGGGATCAAGAGGGTAACGCTTAGCCCGAGACCAGAAATGGCTGTTCGTTCACACGATCAACCAAGGTCCCCGATCTTTGACTTGCCACTCGGTGGGTTGTCGCTCGGGGGAATCGTCAGGCGTGACGCCTGTCGGGCCGCCCTTGATAATCATCATCATCCGTGAGGGTGACGACGCAGGCGATAATCGAATCGTTCAGGGATGTGACGAGTGATTATTGTAGGAGCCATCGCGTGGTAGGCCGCTACCCATCAGTCATCCTAAGGGAATGTTAGGATATCTGGAGTAGGTCAAATAGTTCAGGGACGTAGGAGTGTGACTATCGACCAAAGTAATAACACGTCACATGGTAAGTTATTACTTAGGCTGTGCCATTTGTAGGAATAGCGGCGCCAGTCATCAGAGGTAATCATTAACCTGATGAAGCTTTGTTGCGATCGGAGCAACTATGAGGTCTTATCATCTCGTTGAAGGAGGCCGATAAGCTGATTCGGTTAGAGGTGGTAGTTGACATAGCCGAACAGTTCGCCGCGATGTGAGCGACTTTGGTGGACCCACCATCCTATTGGGGGGAATTAGCGAGCTGATTGTCACTGGAGGTTAAGTATTAACCTGGCAGTGGGGGTTTGTTGCGATTTGAGCAACTCTGTGTCTGCCACGATGTGAGCGGCCTTGGTGGATTCGCTATCTTGTTTGGGAAGATTGGCTAATTGACTTCCGCCGGAGATCTGACGTCATCGTAGCGGAATTGGCCTGGTCTCGCTCGTAAGGAAGTTGGACCAGGAGGCGACCCAGGTCATACTTTGAGAGCGCTGTGGGCGGCGACCTGCATGGGGTCTTCTGCCGGTGCGAAAGAAGTAGGGACAGTTTAGCCTCGTGTACCAGTTGGAGGGAGTAAGGACCAGTTTAGACTCGTGCACTCGTAGGAGTTTGAAGAAGAACTAAGGGTAGTACTTCTTCAAGTATTTGCCGTTGATGGGCATCATGATCTTGTTGCCGTTTGGCCTGACAAGGCGGTAAGCTCCATTCGAATAGACCGTCTCTACTATGAATAGGCCTTCCCATTTGGATTGAAATTTGCCCTTCTTCTTGGAGGTGAGAATCATTGGTCTGCGGACGGTGAGTACCAGTTCCCCTTCCTTGAAGGCTCGGCGCCTGACTTTCTTGTCGAAAGCCTTAGCCATCCGGGCTTGATAGAACTCAATGTGCTATTGAGCTTCTAATCGTTTGTCGTCCAGCGCTTCGAGCTCGGCGAGTCGTTGTCGGTGATTGTCTTCCACCGTCATCCCTGTTGCCAAGGCGACGCGGAGGGATGAAATTTAAATTTCTAATGGCAACACGGCCTCACAGCCGTATACCAATGAGTAGGGCGTGTGGCCAGTCGGTGTGCGAACCATTGTGCGATATGCCCACAAGCTTTCGCCAAGTTTTTCATTCCAATCGCGTTTGCTGGTGGAGGTTAACTTGGTCAAGATCTTGGTGATTGTTTTGTTGAAGGCCTCAGCCAAGCCATTCACCAATGGGTTATAGGCCGTGGAGGAGAGGTTCTGTATTCGGAACTTGTCGCAGAACCTGGTGAATGCATGGTTAACAAATTACGTGCCATTGTCATGAACGATACGTCGGGGTACGCCGTATCGGTAGATGACATGGTGTTTGATGAACTTAATCACGTCGTTAGTCTTGACCTCTCTCAAGGGGATGGCTTCGGCCCACTTAGAGAAGTAGTCAGTGATCGCGAGAATGAAGCAATGACCTCTCGCCGAAGGCGGGGATATTGGTCCGACTATGTCCATCCCCCATACCTCGAAAGGCTACGAAGCCTTTGTCGGGTGTAGGTCTTCGGGCGGCTGATGTATGTAGTTGGCGTGGATCTAGCACTCATGGCAGCGCTTCGCGTAGACGACTGCGTCGTGAACCATCCCAGGCCAGAAGTAGCCTATCCTTCGCAGGCGATCCCAAAGTTTGGGTCCAGGCTGGTGAGCTCCGCAAACGCCGTCGTGGGCCTCACGCAGAGCTTCTTGTGCTTCTGCCATTGAAAGGCATCAAAGCAACAAGCCGTCGTATGACTTTCGATACAACGTCTTGGTGGTCGAATCATAGTAGAATCTCATAGCACGTCTTCGGACAGACTCCCGCTCCCTTGCATCTTCGGGCAACACGCCGTATAGGACGTAATCGATGATCGGGAGGCGCCAGTCCTCAAGATTGGGCTGATCCAAGACCTGATGGGCGGCGTTCGCTTCTGGGGCGTCCTTCAGTCAAAAGAGCCTTCTGCTCGCCACTGTGACCCATTGGGTTGTCCCTAGTGGTTGAGCCAGGTTGGCCGCCAAAGAGGCGAGGGCGTCCGCATGTGTGTTCTTGGAACATAACACGTGCTCAATGCGGAAACTCTCGAATGACTCCACCAGCTTGATAGCCGCTTTGTGGAGTGGGATCAGGTCGTCGTTCCTAACTTTGTATTTGCCGGTCATCTGCTTGACGATGAGTTGGGAGTCGCCGTAAGCCTCGAGATGCTTTATCCCTAACTCTTTTGCTAACTCGAGCCCGATGAGTAATGCGTTGTATTCGGCCACATTGTTGGTGCATGGTTCTGTCAAAGAAAAGGCTCGGGGCAGCACGTGGTGATGTGGAGAAGTGAGGACTACTCCTACTCCTGTAACAATAGAACCATCCGCGGCTGCGCGAGACGCGCCGTCGAAGAACATCTGCCATACCTCCGGTAACACAGTTACGTTGGCTTCGGGCTGTTTGTCTGGCAAATCTTCAAACAAGTCGGTCTTTGCCCCCAGTGGGTGACTGGCCATGAGGTCGTAGATGGCCTGTCCCTTGACGGATTTTTGTGGCATGAAGTGGATATCATATTGAGAGAGTAGAAGAGCCCACCTGGCCAGGCGCCAGTTTAGCGCTGCAGGTTGTGTCATAAAGACCCGGATGGGGTTCATTCGGGAGATTACATGGATTGTCTGGCCGACCAGGTAGTGTCGCATCTTTTGGATGGCGAACACCAATGCTAAATATTCTTTTTTGACCATCGGGTACCGTTGTTCGGCGCCTTGCAGGGTCCTACTTAGGTAGTAGATACCTTGCTCGTGGCCCGCGTCATCATTTTGTAGTAGATACCTTGCAGGGTCCTACTTAGGTAGTAGATACCTTGCAGGGTCCTACTTAGGTAGTAGAATGCTCCATGGCCCGTATATAGATGAGAAATGGTCTCCCTGAGATTGGTACGACGAGGACGGGCGGGTTCGAGAGGTAAGCCTTGATGTCCTCAAAGGCCTTTTAGCAAGGCTCGTCCCATACGAAGGAAGTGCCTTTCTTCATAAGCTTGGAGAACGGCTGACATTTGTCCGAAAGATTTGAGATGAATCTTCGGATGTAGGCCAACCGTCCCTGGAGACCTCTTAATTCTTTGAGGTTCCGGGGTGGTCGAAGCTCTTGAATGGCTCGCACCTTGTCGGGGTCAATTTGGATCCCCTTCGTTGTGACGACGAAATCGAGGAACTTACTGTAGGCGTATAAAAACTGCTTATAGGTCCCTTAACACAGATCGGTATGGTGATTCGACAAATCAACGAACCATCGGACGATATATCCAAGCGTGTTCGAAGCTGAGTGAGACGCGATGAAGCGAGTCAACGAAGCGACGAGGTTAATGAACCATACGCAAGCTAACGGGTCGAGAAATCAATGAGTCATCTAACCAAGAGCGGACTCGAACGAATCAAGATCGAATCAAGATCAGTTTTGGACTCGAACTCAAAAATGGATTTACTGCCAAATCATGATCCGGATTTACTGCTAAATCAGGTCAACGAATGAAGTCCGGACAAATCAACCATAGAACCGGAAAACAGCGAGAAAGACCAACACCAAGAGAGGCTCGGCCGAAACCGA
>BQKN01065762.1:275867-347025 GCA_022839385.1 Asparagus kiusianus | reverse complement strand
AAGATTGAAGATTCAACTTCCAGATCTGGTTCTTAGCGATCATCCACACCAAATAAGGCAGGAGTTCGAGAGAGATCAGATCTGAGATCTACACGGTTTTCCTCCGGATCAAAGCTTGGCCTTTGATCCCGAGAAGAGTCTCGAATTCGCTTGGTCGATTTTGATAACTTGGGCTATTATTTCCTTGGCGAAATAATCCCCTCAGCTATTATTTCCTTCGTGAGATAACACCTGCCATACCGTGTAGATCCGACCGGATCTAGATCACGCGGTGGTCCACAGATAAACCTCGGCGCAGGCAAAGAACCCATAAAAGCAAGAGACCGCAAAACAGGATCTTGTGATTTGTTCGACAAATAAGGAAAGTTGTAATTTTTACTTTTTGTTGATTTCTTGTAACCGGATCTTATAAAAAGACCGGATCTTTTGTAATTGATAAACAATTATTTAAGAAAGCAATGACGTCAATGAAAGATACGATTTTTCCCGCGAACACTTACCACTAGCCATTCCCAGGAATGATTTCGTAGGATTCATCTTGAGCTGGTGAGTCCTCATGAGTTTGAACATCGTCCTCAAGTCTTGGAGGTGGTCGCCTTTGTGGCGGCTCTTCACGACCAGGTCGTCTACGTAGCACTCTACCGTTTTTCGTAGGTGTTCTCGAAAGATCGTGCTCATGGCGCGCTGATAGGTTGCGCCGGCATTCTTGAGTCCGAAGGACATGACTGTGTAGCAGTATACCCTCATAGGAGTGCGGAACGAAGTGTGCTTCTCATCTTCGGGGTGCATTTTGATCTAATTGTACCCGGAGAAACCATCCATGAAGGACATCCTCTCAAATACGCACGTGTTGTCAATGATGACGTCCGTGATGGGCAAAGGAAATTCGTCTTTAGGGCATGCGGCATTGAGATCTCTAAAGTCGATGCAGACACGGATCTTACCATTTTTCTTTAGGACTGGAACAATGTTGACCACCCAGTCGGGGTGTTGTTCCTCCCTGATGAAGCCGGATTCAATGAGTTTCTTCACTTCGGCCTCGATCGCTTCCATGATTTAAGGTCGAAAACACCTCTGCTGTTGCTTGACCGGCTTGGCGTCTGAGCTAATGTTGAGGCGATGCGTAGCGACCCGCGGATCCAAGCCAGGCATTTCCTCATAATTCCATGCGAAGACGTCAATGTATTCCCGTATGAGGGCGATGAGATCTTCTTTTTCTTGAGGAGGCAGACTGTCGCTGATGAATATGGGCTTGGGATTCACGTCCGTGCCCATGTTCACCTGGAGGATTTCGTCTTCGGTGGGTGGTTCCCATTGCTCGAAGCGACTACTTCTCTGGGCGTTAACATGGCGATCCCATGTTTTGTCGTAAAGTGGAAGCTGTCCATCCTCCACCGTTTTGGCGGGATCCATTGTAGCCATGTTGACTGTAAGGTTATCAAACAGATCTCTCACGCTGACATCCGAGTCCCATGCCGAGGTCGCTGACGACTGTTCTCCTAAACAGGCATAGTCGGAATCCTCGTTGACATAACAGCACCGGTCTGATGAGGAAGAGGAGTAGCCTAAGCCCCTCCGAGTCCTGTTGAAGTAATTCGAGGGTCTACCCCTAGGTACGCGGGCAGGTCGAATGACCGTTTTGCGACCTCTGCCGTCATTCAGGCCCTCTAAGCGAGTTAGGTCATATCCCATGTCAATCATCATGCGCCTGGTGACTTAGCTGTACTGCGAAAATTAAGGCGCGGGGTCCTCGTCTTCAGATTCATCCCATAGGGTGCGTAGGGGACGATCGATTCGGCCGAAAATGATATCTTTTTGATAATTACTTCGGGCCGGCACAACAAGTACAGCTCGCGATGATTCAATCGGCCGTGTTCTCGCGACGTATGACGAGCATACTGGCAGGTGCAGGGAGGGATCGCCGTAGAGTTTTACCCATAGGTCATTGGGTTCATCATCCTCAGACGTAGAACAAGACGACACATAAGCAAAGTTGAACTTTTCATTCATGACAATCTTCTCCGCCTGAACAGCGTTGGTTACATGATGGCTCTCATAACCGATTACAATTGACTCGAAGTCATCTAGAATTAGGCTATCGCTGTACTCAGGTTCGCTATCCGCCTTGTTGCCGCTCTCTAGTTCTTCAACTGATAGCTCGACGGGGTCCTGATACAACAAAGAATCCGTGAAGTAGTTCTCGACGCCTTTGAAGGGTTGTTTGTCGGCCACTACTGTTTTCACTTGCTCGTAGTCGTCCACATATTTTAGGCATTGGTGAAGGGTGGATGGGACTATTCGGTTGTCATGGATCCACGGGCATCCTAAAAGTACGTTGTAGGAAGGCTCGGCATCGATGACGTAGCAGGTCACTTCCGTCTTCATGTTGCCTATTCGGCATTTCAGGCGGATCTTACCCAACGGCCGTGTCCCCGTGACGTTAAAGTCAAAAATGGTTGTGGTGGTCGAGGATAGACGTTTTGGCGGTATCCCCAGGTGTTTAATCAACTTTAGGGGCATGATGCTTAGCGTAGAACCCAGGTCGACTTGGATCCGATCCACTTTCGCCGACCCGACGTATCCCGTGAAGTACAGCGGTCGATCATGAGACGTGCTCTTGATGAGCATGTCCTCAGGAGTGAAAGTGATGCACGGGACCCGTCTTTCGGAGACTTGGCAACAAATCACACATTCTTGTTTTGCCTCTGTCTCTTTCGAGAAATGGGTGGAGAACGCCTCTGAGTCGACCAACGCCTCTTGTAAGGCCTCCCGGGTAGACCTGGATAACCGAAGGAGGTCGTACATGGTAATTCGTGCAGGGATGCTCTTCAGCTACGCGAGTACGTTGAACCGGAAAGGTTGGTGGCTCGAGTTTGGTCCGTCCGGATTGGGAGGGGCCGTCACGGCTGGTCTCATGGGAGGTCCTGTCGGGTTCTCCGCTCTCGTGGGATATTCTTTCACGAATTCCTTCCCCGCTCTCGTGGCAAAGACGTTGGTGTCTTCTTCGGAATCGGCCAGGGCGGTTATCGCTGCATTATCTCTTTCTGGGATGGCAGAGATGACGTTGCAATGTTTTCCCTTGGCCTCCTTCGAAGGCCTTGTAGTTCATTGTTCATCGTTGAGGAGGTCTGGATGGACCCACATCACCTGCCCCGATGGCAGAGTCTGTGGGACCAAACCCTTCCCTCGCTGGTTGTGAGGATCGTCGTTGGTGATCTTCAAGACCGCCCTAGGGATAGGAATTACCCCTGCCGGAGCTTGAACCTCTGGGAGATCTGTCCCAAAGCTCAAAGTGATCATGTTCGTGGTCACCTACTTTTGGACCTTCTCCTTCTTCAAGACCCCGCGTCGTAGAGGGCTTGGAGCTTGTCTTTGAGGACGTAGCACTTGGTTGTGTGGTGACCAAGGAATCTGTGATAGGCACAGTAACTCGGGTCACCGGTTTTGTCCGCCTCCTCAGGCTTTGTGGCTTCTGGCAGTTTGATTCGACCGCTCTTGAGCAGCGTATCGAACGTTACCACCACTTAGTCTTCATTGAAGTCATATTGCCGTGGGGGGCATTGCTCGAATTGTCTGGGCTTCGGCCTTTGAGCGGCCTTCGGCGTCGGGGCAGAATCGACCGCCATGATCTCTTTTCCTCTCGTTCGAGGGGGATTCTTTGGCACAGCCGGCTCCGCGGTTCCCTTCTTGGGCTGTGGTTCTTCAGCCTCTAGCCTCTTGATCATGTTTTCCACCTGTTCGCCCTGACGCACAAGCTCTTTCCACGTCCGAGTCTCTACCGCGCCTATTTTGGACAAAATATGGATCAACAGGTTGTTGCGGCACATCTCGATCGGTGTTAACTCGGAAACTTGGTCCCGACAGTGGACAGACCGATTCCGAAACCTTTTCATGAAGTCATTGACCGACTCCGACTTCCGTTGCTTTTCAGCAAGGAGAGTGGCCATTGACACTTCCATATCGTCATCGAAGAAGCGGGCCAAAAAGAGCCTTTCGACGTCGGCCCATGACTTGATAGAGCCGGGTTCCAGCTTACGGAACCATTCAAAGGCCACTCCCTTGAGGGTGCCTATGAATAGTCGCGTGAGAATGGCGTCGTTCCCCTTAAGGAACCTAGTCTGTGCCATGAAGTAGTAGATGTGCTGCGAGGGCGAGCCCTTATCGTCAAATTGTACTAAGCTGATCGGCTTGAACTTTGCCAGGTATGGGACCGTATCCCATTCAATAGGGTAGGGACGGACCACCCCCAGCTTGTTCATGTTTTGCTGAAGCTTCAGCACGTTGAGCTGGTCTTGGAATTTGTCGAACCTCTTGTCACGGACGCTATCCCCGGTATGTGACGTCCCTAGCGACGTCTTGGAAGAGTAATCAGATTACGGATTATTGTTGTCTTCCGTTTTCGTCACCGGACGGCGAGGAGGTACCCACTCCTTATCCCCAGTTCGCCGGGGTAAGGGGCGTTGGGTTCTTTTCTTCTTCTTCTTCTTGTTCAGAAGTTGCTCCATCATCTCTCTTAGAGAGTCGATGGTCGCCTGCTGTTCCTCCAGCTTTTGAGCTACTGTCTGCTCGTGGGCGAGTTCAGTCATGTGTACCCTCGCCGGTGCGTCTTGGCTCGAATGTGAGGTTTGGGACGTGGCTGCCGCCGAATGAACTTCGTCCTCGCCGTAGGAGGGGGGTGCTAGGGTGGAGTAATCAAACCCGATGCTTACCTCCTTACGACTACGGGTATGCTGGTATATGCCGCCTTGTCCGCGTTGGGCAAACCGGAGGTTAGGTTCCAGAACGGAGTCCGAGTCTGGGGAATCGAAAAGTATCGTCTTACCCCTATCCGTCATATTGATTGTGGTGGACGGGAGCTCTGGGTCGTCGACAGCGTGCCCTTTCTGGCGGTGGCGTCTCTGACGGGTGGGCCTAGGCCGAGAAGGTCGTAGAGAGAGTCTCTCGAATACTGAGGGTTTCACCATTCCTACACATTGACAGTCGGCGAGTACTGTGTGAATGAGTCTGTCGCAATGGCACTGAGGATTTGCCTTATGTATGGTGCGTTTGCGAGTTAAGTACTCCCGAAGGTCTTCCGTGGGTGACTGGCGAATATCCCCAAAGTCAGACGGGTTGCCTGAGTGATCGCACGAGAGGGTCTGGGATGCACCCCCTACCGTACACTGGGTGGAACGCCTCGAGGTAGGAGTTGGGTGAGTTTTCCTTGACAGGTGAACTCTCGCGTTCGGGCAAACCCCAATATGCGGGCGAGATTCAACAACCCGCTCACGCGGGCGAGTAGGCGAGGTATCGCCTATTGGTTTGCCTCTGAAGCTATCCGTTCGGTGGTCGGGGTAAGATCCGCCTACTTTTGAGGATTCGCCTGCGTGGGCAGACTCGTGCGCTCACGGTGGTTTATTCGCATCAGGGATGTGACCTGAGAAGCGAAGTCCGCCTGAGCGGGTGGCCTTATCTTCATCCGTCGGCGCTCCTGATTTGGGGAGCTTTCCAGCGTAAGATGAGTTGCCTCCCTGTCGAACGTCCTTCGGGCCTGTGTAGTAGTTCAGGCCATCGTATGGGACAAAGGCTCGAGCTTTTTGCTGAGCGAGCATCTGTCGTCGCCGCTGGCGAGCTCTCCCAGAGGGAGGAGCGTCCGCTTGGGCTGTGGCAGCATGGTCCGTGCCGGAATGAATCGATGTTTCGTCGCGGACGGGCGTCGCTGAGGGTTGTTTGGCGACCCATCTAGCGGGCTTTCGCCCCATGCTCTCGATCTGTAGCTTGGCCCTGATCGATCTTGGAGTAGGTTCCCCCGACAAGACCCGGGTAGAGTCTTCAGGTGCGGGAGCTTTGACCGTCTGAGGTCGGCTCCTGCGCCCGACTCCGTGGCGTTTGCGGGACGCATCGCCACCGGAAGAGGAAGAAGACAAGTACTCTTTGTACTTGGCTTGGTCGAACTCAATCTCTAGGGACTCCACAGTCATCCTAACAACAACCTCATCGAACTGAGCTACCACCATTTCGCTAGAGGAAACAGCCTCTCCCACTATGGTCGCCATCTTCTGTAGGTGTAAATTTCTGATTTTCCCGAAAACAGGAAGATTTTGTTTGTATTTATAAGAATGGCTTATTACAAACTAATCAATCATAATTACAACAGAAGCAGAGGGAATGCCCTCTTTGTTTAGTGTGGGGACTTTCGGTAGCTGTAGGATGCTTCGCTCGGTGCTCGTGCCGAGTCTGCTTCCCTTGGACGGTTTGACCGAGGTTGCTGGAGAGCTTCAGTAATCAGTAGAAGCTCGGGTCGATGGAGTTCAGATCTTCTGGCTCGTTGGCGATCAGGGCTCGGAGCTAGGAGATGGCGCTGCAGCGCAAGGATATGCAAGGAGCTTATCGTCGATCCTCTTCTTAAGGTTCTTCCGACCTCTTTTTGACCGCCCCCTGATCTCTCTTCGATCGACCTCTTTTTGTGGTTGCAGAGAGAGGCTCTTAAATGGGAGAGAGACAGCTTGGCTGCTCCTTGAATTATGGGATGTGACCATACATTGTTCAGAGATATCCTGCTGTCCCTCTGTACCACAAGCGGTCATTCGAGGAGTCGCGTGTTACATCACGTCGTGCAGGAGTGGGTAAGCCCCTCCTCATATCAAAGATGGCTGTTGCCAGGTACTTGAGTGGATCTGGGCAACTCATCGAGCGCCGGTGGCTCTGACCCTTCGCTTGGATGAGTGAGGTAAGCTGCATTTATGAGGATGCAGACGGCTTTGGCACCTGTTTGCTCACCTACGCTATGAGCCACCGAGTGACCACCTGACGGTCTTGGGTACTGTGCCCCCTCCCCTCTCCCTATGTCTCAATAGAGGCGGTAGAATGGACGCCTCGTGCCTGAGTGGGCTTAGACAGCTCGTCGCATGCCGGCGGCTCCAGCTCTTTGACCCTGATGGTTGAGGTGAACCGCATTTATGAGCATGCAGGTTGATCTGACGCCTGTCTGCTCACTCGAATTGTGGGTGGCCATCTGACAGTCTTGGAGCACTGTGCTCTTTCCCCTCGCATCGTGGGTAGGAGGGCTTGTCCCTGAGAACCCGGCTCTCGACTCACGTAGGTAGATCCGGACCCCCGCAGGCGGATTCGGCTTATGAGGGTGAATTCACCCTACTGGTGAGTCCACGCGATTTGGCGCGTGAGGGCAAATGTGGGGCTCGTGCATCAGCGAGCCCCTCTTGTGGCTGCGATCCATCTTTCACCCAAGTGGGTGGTCCCGATTCGTGGGCAAATTCGTTCGTCAGTCTGCTGCGGTAATTTTTACCGTCTACAGTACGTTAGATTTAGAGGACGGACAGGTCCTGTATGGAGATGCATTAGAGCCGGAGTATTCACAGCCTGAGTGTCTTCCAGATAGGACAGAAGAACAAACTAGAGCTTAGTCATTTTTCCCTTTTGTAGTTGTTGATGGATACTAGATTACTTTTGTAGTACTTTCTATTTCCGTTTGATCAATGTATTTCTATATCTCTTCAGTATTCAGTTGGATAGTTTGTATAATGGCATGTTAATCTGAATATTATGTCTTGGATGATATTTTAGTTATGATATGTATTATTTTATTCTTAGTTGTTTATTATAATCTCACTACTGTGATCGGCGACTTGTGCCTTTGTTTTATATTGTTTTAACGCTTAGCATATTAGATTGAGTAGAAATGGTCTAGTACTTATTTCTCCTTAGTCTAATACATTGCGGGCTTGTTCACGTCCTCATTCCTCGATATTTTAGGAAACAAGACATGACATCAGGAGTAAAAGACAGAAAGAAAAATTTCTGAGTCAACCCGTGGTCAATCCCAAGAACACTGGATCTAGTTCATCCTATGAAGCTTAAGTGAATGCAATCCATTTACTACGGTCAGGAAAATAAGTCGATAATCAAGTTAGAACACCTCCAATTCAAACTCTTGAACCAGAACAAATTGGTTCTCCTTCTGATAACTCTATTTAGAAATCACCCCTTTCTGATGACCAAGAACCTGAATCCGAACCTGAGTTTAATTTGGATAGGTTTAAACCAATTGCTCCCTTTCTAGATAGACCCAGGCATAGAAAATACTCCCTTTAGGAGGAGAAGATCCTAGAAACTTTCAAGTAGGTTAAGGTCAACATTCCTCTCTTAGATGTAATTGAACAAATCTTTTCTTACGAATTTTTTTAAAAAAATTTATGCACTAAGAAGAGAAGAATAAATGGTTCTAAAGAAAGTCTTTTTGGATGCTAATATCAGTATTATGATCTCAAAGCTCATACCTTTGAAATATAAAGATCTAGATTATCCCATCATTTCACGTCCCTATTCCCGGGTATTTTAGGAAATAAGACATGACATCAAGAGTGAAAGACAGAAAGAAAAATTTCTGAGTCAACCCGTGATCAATCCTAAGAACACTGGATCTAGTTCATCATATGAACCTTAAGTGAATGCAATCCATTTACTACGGTCAGGAAAACAGGTCGATAATCAAGTTAGAACACCTCCAATTCAAACTCTTGAACCAGAACAAATTGGTTCTCTTTCTGATAACTCTATTTAGAAATCACCCCTTTCCGATAACCAAGAACCCGAATCCGAACTTGAGCTTAATTTTGATAGGTTTAAACCAGCAGCTCCCTTTCTAGATACACTCAGGCATAAAAAACACTCCCTTAAGGAAGTGAAGATCCTAGAAATTTTCAAGCATGTTAAGGTCAATATTCCTCTCTTAGATATAATTGAACAGATATCTTCTTATGAATTTTTTTAAAAAAATTTGTGCACTAAGAAGAGAAGAATAAATGGTTCTAAAAAAAGTCTTTTCGGCTGCCAATATCAGTATTATGCTCTCAAAGCTCATACCTTTGAAACGTAAAGATCTAGATTATTCCATCATTTCATGTGTCATTAAAAATACTTGTATTGATAAGACACTGGGGCCAATGTCTATTTGCTTCCTTGTTCAGTCTACCAGTAACTAGGTGTAGGTGAACTAAAACCAATTAAATGCATCTTGCAGTTAGCTGATAGATCTGTCAAAGTCCCCATGAGTGAGATAGAGGATGTTCTGATTAAGGTTGGAGATTTTATTTTTTTAGTGGATTTCGTAGTCTTGAAAACACATCCTATTTCTAAACCCAAACGATAGATACATGTCATCTTAGAAAGACCATTCTTAGCCACTTCTAATACTCTCATCAACTATACTGGTCAAATAAAGCTGTACTTTGGAAATTTAACTATTGATCTTAATCTTTTCAATCCAGGGAACCAACCAAATGATCAACTTCTAGAAATAAATTACATTTAGGAAAAACCAAAAGAAGAAGAAGAGAATGAGTCAGATCTTAGTTTTGAAGAAATCCTTGGTGAGGAGCTGAAGATATTAGAAAAATCAGATCAGGTATTTCAGAACGAGAAAAATGTGTTAAATACATGCTTCTTTAACCCAACTTTTGAAGAACTCTTTGTTGATGAACTTAGATTCTTGAAAAACAAACAACAACTAAATTTTCATACCTCAACCATTAATCTTGGAGTTGGGAAAACTTTAAAAAAGAATTTGTTGTTAGAGGATAAACCTTCTGTTTTCATCGAAAGTTGCTGTTTTCATTAATTTGAAATCTGTTACAAACAAAATGAAAACAAAGATTACAACCCTCTCGAAAATAAACACAAGTCCCGTTTATCGGTGCTTGCTTGCGTGGGTCTTTGGCCTGTGACGGGGATGTAGATATCCGTGGACCGCCGATCGATCAAGATCCGTTCCGGGAGAATCCGGCAGAGTTTCGTCTATCCGCGTGGGATATGGAAACTGAACTTCGTCGATCTGTGTGAGATCTCAGAAGTGTAAAGCTTATGTCTCGGTTAAACGAGGCACTAACTCTTCTGAGTGCCACCGCTAAGGGGGCAACACTAAGGAAAAGAAGGAGGTGGTGAATGAAGACGGTCGACTCCTCGCTCCGGCAGGGCTTCGCCGCTCCGCTCCTGAATTTCAGATCTCAAGGCTATGCTCAAGATTAGAAATTTCTCTCCAAGCTCACCCTTTAGCTCTCCCAAAAATCCGGCCTTGAGAAGAGAGGCCCTAGGGGCCTATTTATAGGAATCCAAAGGGGTAGGGGGGCTGAATTGAGGACACCCCTAGGGGGTGTCTTGGCCCTTGGCCGAGACACCCTTTGGGGGTGTCTTCGGTCATGGCCGAGACACCCCTGGGGTGTCTTGGTTTTGCCAAGACACCCCTCGGGTGTTTCGACTTCACCGAGTGGCCCCGGGTGTCCCGGTTCGGTCCGAGCTCATCCGCCGTTGTCCCGCCGTTGATTTTGCTGTTGACTTGCCGTTGACTTTTCGTCCGAACTCGGATTTGATTGATTTCGGATGCGCTGGAATTCCGACGGCGAGCTCTGTAGGCCCCGATGGTTGGATTATCGGTGGGATGATCGGGACACAGCGGGCGTTGGTCCAATTGCGGTGATCGCGGGGTTTTCGGTCAATCCGTGTCCCCGTTGTTCTGACATTCTGTTGGCTCACGTAGTTCATCGGTTTACTTCAGGCACTTACCGACGTCATTTGAACTCTTGTGAACCAGGTAGTGACGTTCAATCGTTGCCCGTTAACACTGAGCTGTGTGCGGGGACCTATCGGCAATTTTTGATGCCTACACCTTCATAAATAAAGAATCTAAGTTCAATAAGAAATTCAAAATGCATGACACCAGTGATACCTACCTTCAACTACTACAAAAATTATTGAAACCTTCGGAGAATGTAGAGTTTAAGCATATTTTTTAGATCATCATTTTGGACTTTGTTAATATCAGAGGTAGAATTTTTAGCAATAAGATAGGATTTGATGTAGAGCATAAATTTTTAGGTTTAATCATTTATTCTACATCTTTGTGTTTTGTCTCATAATAAAAAAAGAATTTATTCTTCTCTCATTTGAGAGTTTCTTATTCTTTTATAACAAAAAAAAGAAGAAAAGAAAGAAAAAGAATATATATATTATATGAAAAAGATATTAAAAAATTTCTAAAAAATGAAAAAAAGAAAAAGACTAAATTTTAAATTTCATCCTCCACATACCAAAAGTAATTGCAGATTTTTATCATCATTGTTCTAGGTTGACCGAACAAATGTAAGTGCTTCATTTCTTTGTATGTGAGGGAAATTGTGAGAAAATTGAGAATTGCATCTGTATTATTCTTTCTAACTGACTTAAAAAAATGATTACAATCCTCTTAATATAACTTCTCTCTAACTGACTTAGAAAAAACTATGATTCTCTTTATCGGTTTCCTGATTTATAAAAGAGGGAAGAATGAAACACTACATTTGTTTAAAACTAGGTTCTTTCTTTATGACGATAGGAGTTTGAATCTTGTATCCTGTTGACGATCTGAACACTTCAACTTCGTGGGACGTTGGTCCTCTCTCCTCAACTTGACGTCTTGAGGGAACTTGCAAGGCAAGTTTATAACTTTAGCCGAGTTTTGAGAAATCTCTGTAGGAGAGCTAAGAACTTGTAAGACAAGTTCGGAACTCTACACGAGTTTGGGGGAACTTGTTTGAACAAGTTAGAAACTCTCTGTAAGAACTCTAGGCGAGTTTGAAGGAAACTTGTTCGAACAAGTTAGAAACTCTCTGTAAGAGAGTTAAGAACTCTAGCCGAGTTTGAATCCCCAAGAAGGGTTGATTTTAGAGAGAAGATGAACCTCCAAGAGTACTAACTGAAATGGTTTAAAGAGCAAGCCAAGAGCTCTAAGAATGCTCCAAGAAGACTTTCCAAGAAGCCCCTCCTTCTCTTTCTTCTCTCTTTTTCTTTTCTTTTGCCCCCCCTTTTTCTCATCTTTTTCTTTGCTAGAGATCCAACCACATATATAGGGCAATCAGTGGGGTAAGGCACCCCTTAACAGGTCTTTAACTATGCCCATACCTTGACAGGATAGTTTTGAAAATAGTTCATGAGTCAAAAACATAAGGGTCGTGTTCTAGAGAAAAGGACGTAGGGTAACCCTTGCGTCTAGGAACCAGAAGTGCAGGGTGACCCCTGTTTTTGGGATCTCAAATGCATGACGACCCCTACGTTTGGGATCTGGAACACATGGCGATCCCTACGTTTGAGATCTAAAACGCATGATGAACCCTGCGTTTCGGATCTGGAACGCATAGTGACCTCTGCGTTTGAGCTTAGGAATGCGGGGTGCACCTTGTGTTTAGGATCTGGAACGCATGGAGACCTCTGCGTTTGAGCTTAGCAACACGGGGTGAACCCTGTGTTAGGGATCTAGAAGCACATGGCGACCCCTGCATTTAGGATCTGGAACGCCTGGCGACCCCTGCATTTGGGATCGAGAAGCGCATGCCAACATCTGTGTTTGAGCTTGGCAGCACTGGGTGAACCCTGCGTTTGGGATCTGGAACGCATGGCGACCTTTGCGTTTGAGCTTGGCAACACAGGGTGAACCCTGCATTTTTCCTTGAAAGTGCAGGGTGACCTCTACATTTGAGCTTTTGGGCCGCGGAAGAGGGCTTCCTCATTTGGATTAGAGATTGTCAATTGTAATCTCTTTTCTTCGACTTTGGTGTAGATTGTCATATTGTAATCTTTACACTTGGCCCTTGTAGAATGTGAGAATTGTCAATTTGTAACTCTCACACATTGCTGTAAAAGTCTTCACATTATAACTTTTATTAACTGTTGCGGAGGTTGTCAGATTGTATCTTTTGCTTGTTGATATGAAGGATGTCAGAGTGTATATTTTATCATGTGTTGTTTTGTGGGGATCAGCTATTTGCAGTAATTTTTAGACAACCTATGGAACCCCTCCAAAGTTTTTGAAAGTTCATGGTTGACTGGGATGAATTTTTAGAATACTTTGGATCCCAAAGTTGATTTAAGATTTGTTGGGAGGTTGTTCACTACATCTGTCCGAAGATATCGTGGACTTGATTGTAGAAATTTATTAAACGGGACCTGTAGAAGGATGATCTTCATGATTCTGCATACAATAGGATTTTTGGCAAACCCTCAGCCACTAACGAATTTGATAAGCCTTTACCAACTACCGTTTGAGTCGGGCTAGCTGATGTAGCATAAACATGTACCAAAAATGTTGCAAGTGCACAATCGTATCAAGTTATAGTATAAAAAGTTATCGATCCCACGAGGAAGGTGTTTTGTAGGAGAAAATATAAATCGGTTCTTATGTTGTGTGCATGACAATTAGGAGTGATGAGTGAATATGATTGTGGAGAGATGGAGAGAATAAAAATGGTGTATAAATAGGTGTAAAATGTAAGTGAGAGTGAGTGTGACAATGAATGAATGATTTTTACAAGGAGAGATGAATAAAATCAAGAATCAAAAAGAAAAATCAAGAATGAAAACAAAATTCAAAAAAATAAAGATGACGGATTCAATTAAAGATATGAGTAATTTAGAATTGAATCTACTTCTTAGAAAATAGTGATTCCCTAGAGGGTTCTAGCCTAAAGGCGAATCAAAGATAATAAAAATAAATAAAAAGAAAAACTAAACCTAAGAGGGTTCTAGCATCAAGGTGAATAGTACAAGAGATTAAAATCTAACTACAAAATAAATTGTAAAATCTAAACTACAAAATAAATTACATGAATTAAATGCAAGAAAATAAATCTACTCTATAAACATGAAATAAATCTAAGGAAGAGGGTTCTAGCCTCTTGGCTATTTAAACAAGAAAATAAAATCTAATTACAAGCATGAAAATAGATCTAAACTAATAAAAGAGAAATAAGAAAAACAAACCTTCAAATTAGTCTCCATCTTCATCTTCATCTTCATCATCCAACAAAGAGAAGAATTTTTTTTAAAGTGGTGAAAAAATTCTTTTATTAATTGTAACAAAAAGTTAGAAATTTGGAAGGCCTTCTCAATTAAGAGCAGCCCTCCTCTCCAAAAGGAGTTACAAAAATATTCACACCCTCAACCCCTTACTCTCTACCCTTATTTATAGTAAACATCAGTGAATGAGAGCCTTTGGATTAAAATCTTATCCAAAACAAGCAAATTTCAGCCTTTGATCTGTAACAGAACGACGTAGGTATCGATACCAGCATCGATGCCGGTATCGATGCCAGCATCGATGCTTGTATCAATGTCCAATCAAAAATCTACCTCCACAGATGGCTTCGTCTAATCGAGATAGGCGATTTTCATATATTATATGTTAAATTTTACCTTCCGGATTGAGAGATATCGTCGTTTCTTTGCGGCCAACCATCTTGAATATATTTTGTTTTCATATTTGATTTTTTTATTCTCTCCGGCTTCTACAAGCTACTCGGCTTGATTCTGGGCTTGGGATTTTTGGCTCTTGCTTGTGTTCTTCATTTAATTCATGAGATTTTGTTGAGAGATGAGATTTTTGGGCTTTATTAACCTGCAATTAAAGATAAAAACAATTATTAATGATATATTTATTCATTAAAAATAGATAATAAGAGTATAAAATTATAATAAAATGTGATTATCACTAGCAAGTGGATTGTCTAAGTTCATTCCACATATAACGTTGTGCTAAAAGAATGAACTCTCTTAGACTTAGTGCTGTGATACCGAATACATAGACTTTGTCGCTGTTTCCTTCTATATTATGTTTTCATTTGAAACACTAAAAGAAAATTGGAAGTGGCAGAGGTATAAATTTTTTACTTAAAGTGAAATTTAGAAATTTTCTTCATTATCACTAGGATAATTCCAGAAAATCTTCAATTCGCTGTGGATTCTGTAAGAAAATCTTCATTGGAGGTTTGACTATTAAAGGTATGATGTTAACCTAACAGTATTTTATGGGCCTATTATTCTATTAAAGAGAGTCGATAAACTGATTTGGTCATCAGAGGTGTGAAATTAACGTGACAAGATTATGGACCTATCGTTCTATTGAAGAGAGTTGATAAATTAATTGTTAGAGGTTTGTTGTTAACTTGACAGTAATTTTATTGTGATTTGAATAATTTTGTGGACCTAACATCCCATTGGAAGTGATTGATAAGTTAAGTGTCAGAGGTATAGTGTTAACATGACAGAAATTTTATTATGATTTGAATAATTTTGTGGACCTATCATACCATTGGAGGGGATTGATAAGTTGACTGTCAGAGATGTAGTATTAACATGACAGGAGTTTTATTATGATTTAAATAATTTTATGGACCTATCATCCCATTGGTGAGAATTAATAAGTTGACTGTCAGAGATGTAGTATTAACATGACAGGAATTTTGTTGTCAGAAAAGTTTATCATATTAAGAACAAAGCAAACTGAAGTTATACTCTGTGGGGATGATGATCATCAGAAGTGCAATGTTAACTTGACGATGTGAAAGATTCGTTACTCTTAATCTAGTGGATTCTAAGCAACCAACCCCCAGTCTAAGTGAGTTCAGTTTCCCTTTTTAGACTCAGCTGGGGGGGGGGGGGAAGAAAGGGGGTACCATGATTCTATATGGGTAATATTTCTTAAGAAATTTCTTTTTGATTGGCATTATGAGTCTATTACCTTTTTGATTGATGAGACGGTAGGCTCCATTCGAGTAGACCGACTCTACCACGAAGGGTCCTTCCCATTTGGGATTGAACTTCCCTTTCATCTTGTGCGTCATGACCATTGGTCCTCTGACTGCTAATACAAGATCGCCTTTCTTAAAGATCCTTTCTTTGACCTTTTTGTTGTAGGTTTTGGAGATCTGAGCTTGATATAACTCGATCTGTTGTTGAGCATGAAGTCACTTATCATCTGTAGGCTGTCTAAAAATCACTACAGATAGCTGATCCCCATCAAACACCAATGATGGAAATTATAATTTGACGGCTTTCAAAAGACTACAATTTGAAGACTTTCACGTAGATAAATAAATGTTACAATCTGATGATCTTAACAATAACCGATGAAAGCTGTGATCAATAGTCTTCACAATTAACAGCGAGAGTTACAACCTAATAACTCTCACATATCAAAGAGCTAAAGCAAAGATTACAAAATGATAATCTTTGCAACGCTCTGACAAAAAGAGACTAAAAATTGATGGTCTCCTCAAATCAAGACGCGAAAGTCCTCCCCGTGTTTTAGCATCAAGACGCGGAGGTCCTCCCCGCGTACCAGCATCAAAACGCACCGTGTTCACAGTCGCTGATGCAGTGCAAACGCAGCTCAAACCTAGCCGCAAACATAGCCTTTGAAAGCTGCCAACGCATCCTCCATCCGCTGCCAAACGCAGCTTCCAAGCTGCCAACGTAGCTTCCAACAAGCTGCCAAACAGCTTTTAAATCGCTGCCAAACACAGCTTCCAAGCTGCCAACACAACTTCCAACAAGCTACCAACGCAACCTCCAAATGCTACCAATGCAACTTCCATCTGCTACCAAACACAGCTTCCAAGCTGCCAACGTAGCTTCCAACAAGCTACCAACACAGCTTTCAAATTGCTGCCAAACGCAGCTTCTAAGCTACCAACACAGCCTCTAAATGTTGTAAACACAACTTCTAGATACTACGTTTAAACACATAATTCATTCTAGAACACAGGACCTGCGTTTGACTCGTTCAAACACGAGTTGAACGGTTCCAAAAACTGTTTTCTCCCCACGATTTGATGGATTTTTACCCCACTTAGGAGCGGATTTGAGGGGGGCGGTTACACCCTATTCAGCCCCACTTAGGAGTGAATTAAAGGCGTGGTTACACTCATTAATCCCCTATAAATAACTAAGAAATCAGTTTAGTGGGGGGATTTTTGGATCTTTAAGCATGTTCGGATCTAGAGTTCAGCAAAGGGATCTCCAATTCATCCTCTTTCGGTAGCTAAAAAAAGAGGAGATCAATCTCGGGAGATCAAAATCACCAAGGAGATAGACATTCATCCTTGGGAGCTGTTCTTAGAGCTTTCATTCTTAGCTTATAACTGATTTTCGGTTCAAATCAACTCTGTTATAGAGTTTAACCTTGCTCTGAGTTCTTAAACTAGTTAAGAGTTTCAAACTTGCCACACAAGTCCTCCTTTACATCAATAAAGAGGAAGAAACCTTGTTCCAATGAGGTAAAACGTTGGATCATCAACAGAAGCAAACTCGATACGAACGTCGAGGGAGGCATCTCATCGCCACCGTGAAGAATCCAGTCTTAAACAAAGGGGAGGATCTCTGTCGATCTTCTTCTCTTTTGTAAATTAGGATTCCGATTGAGAATACTTATAATTTATTTTTCTAAGCTTGTTAGAGAGAGATTACTTTGAGAGAATTGTAAACCATTCTTTTTCTAAATCAGTTAGAGAGAATAAATCAAATACTTTTCTCTCAATTATTCTTCCAATTTTTCCACAAACATCATCCAACGCTTTCAGTTCTTGAAGGCGTAGTCGATGACGGTCCTCATCTGTCATCCCGGTCGTAAGAGCAACTCTTAGGGATGGAATCTGAATTTCTAATGGTAGTACAGCCTCGCAACCATACACCAAAAGGAAGGGAGTAGCTTTTGTCGGGGTCCTCACCGTTGTGCGGTAGGCCCATAGACATTTGCCGAGTCGTTCATCCCAGTCACGTCGACTTTTGGAGATGAACTTCTTGAGAAGCTTTACAATTTTCTTGTTAAAAGCTTCCGCAAGGCCATTAACTGGCGGATAATATACTGTTGCACAATTTCTAAAAACTGTAGCTGACAAATTGGGTTCCATTGTCATGAACTATTCACCTTGTTACGCTAAAGCAATAGACGACATGGTATTTGATGAACTTGACCACGTCCAAAGCCTTGACTTCTTTCAAAGGAACTGCCTCTGTCCATTTAGAGAAGTAATTGATTATTGACAAGATAAACTGATGCCCTTTGGATATATATTAGAGGGAAAATGGGTTCAACAATATCCATTCCCTACATCTCGAATGGCCAAGATAGAGATGTCGGATGCAAATTCCCGGGTTTATGAGCTCACACATTCCATCGTGAGCTTCTCTGAGAGCTTCTTGTGACTCTTTCTTGGAAAGGCAACGAAGCAAAATTCTTCTTGCAATTTTCGATACAAAGTTTGAGATACCGCATCATAATAGAATCGAAGGGCCTTCCATTTGACAATGATAGCTTCTTTAGAATCATCGGGTAGTATGCCGTGTAATACATAGTCAATGAATGAGAATCACCAATCTCTTGGGTCAGGACCTGTGGAAGCTTCGCAAATGATCTCTGTTGTTACCTCTTCTGAGCGATTTCCTAGAGGGAACTTGGGGTGATACAAATCACGGCCGACCACGAGTGTCTTTGTTTCTGCCTTTGGTGGCAATGTCAGTGAAGTTGCTAGCGAAGCTAAGGCGTCTGTATAGGCTTTACGGGCTCCGTGGAACATGTCCGATAAAGAAGTCCTCAAACTTTTGGGTTAACTTTAGCACCGTAAAGTGGTATAGGACCAAATCCTCGTTACGCACTTCGTGTTCTCCTAAGACTTGATTTACAATGAGTTGAGAATCACCGTAGGCTTCAAGGTATTGGATGTTGAGTTCCTCGGTCAGCTGCATTCCTAGTAGCAAAGCATTGTACTCTGCTATATTATTGGTGCATGGCTCCATTAAGAAAAATCCTATTAGGATCACCTGACCAATTGGGGATACGAGCACAACTCCCACACCGGTTGTGATTCCTTCATCAGGACTTGCTCTAGATGCACCGTCGAAGAATAATTTCCATACTTGCATGACTCCTTGATTCACGTAAGCCTTTGCAACTTCGTCTTGTAAGTCTTCATACAAAATTGGAAGAATCAGGCACCGGATGGTTAGCTAAGAAATCTGTCAGGGCTTAGCCTTTAACAGCCTTTTGAGGCATGCACTACATTGAATACTGTGATAGAAGTATAACCCATTTTGCGAGATGACAGTTTAATGAAGAAGGTTTCATCATGAGAACTCTCAAAGGGTTCACTTTAGAGATAACGTGAATAGTCTATCCAACTAAGTAATATCGTATTTTCTGAATAGCGAAAACCAAGACAATGCATTCTTTTTCCACCAGATTGTACTAGTGTTCAGCTCCAATCATGGTTCTACCGAGGTAGTAGATTGCCTACTCATGGCCCTCATCATTGTTCTGAGCTAATAAAGCTCCCAGAGAATGTTTCATGGCCCTCATATATAACAGGAATGTTTTTCCTATCACCGGGGCCACTAGGACGGGTGGCTAAGTGAGATATTGCTTGATTTCCTTAAATGTTTTTTGGCAGTTTCCATCCCAAACAAAGAAGACTCCTTTCTTCATTAATTTGGTGAAGGGCTGGCAGCGTACTGAGAGGTTTGATATGAATGTTCAGATGTAAGCTAATCTGCCTTACAGGCCTCTGAGTTCCTTGATGTTCTTCGGAGACTGTATTTCTTGGATAGCCCAAACCTTTTATGGATAGAGAAAAATCCCTTTATAGGTGACTATGAATCCAAGGACTTTACCACTGGATACCCCTAGGAAAAATTTTGTGGGGTTCATCTTCAGTTGATGTACTCGCATGATGTCAAACATCATCTTCAAGTTTGAGAGATAATCGCCTGACTCTTCACTGCTATGTCATCTACGTAGCACTCTACCTTTTTGCATAGATGTTCATGAAAGATCATGCTCATAGCATGATGATAGGTTGCACCGGCATTCTTCAGTCCAAAAGGCATTACTGTATAACAATACACCCTCGGTAGTGTTCTAAAGGCTGTGTGCTTTTCATCTTCAGGGTGCATTTTGATCTGATTATACCCTGAGAATCCATCTATGGAAGATATCCTTTCATACCTACAAGTATTGTCAATCATGACATCCATGATGGGAAGGGGGAATTCATCCTTCGAACATGCGACATTTAGGTCACGAAAGTCGATACAAATTCTAACCTTCCTATTTTTCTTGGTTATGAGAACAATGTTGGCGACCCAGTTAGGGTGTTGTTCCTCCCCGACAAAGCCTAAACCGATAAGCCTTTTGACTTCCAATTCAACTGCTTCCAGGATCTCTGGACGAAACCGACGTTGTTATTGTTTAATTGGTTTCGCATCCGGATCAATGAGATGATGCATGGTTACTTTTAGGTCAAGACCAGGTATATCTTCATTGTTCCAGATGAAGACATCTATATATTCTCGGATGAGAGATATAAGGTCCTCTTTCTCGGACAGTGATACGCTTTCACTTATAAAAATAGGCTTGGGATCGGCTTCATCTCCCATGTTTATCTGGATCACCTTATCTTCTATGGGTGACTCGCATTGCTTGAAACGTATATCCCATAAAATGTTAAGGCGTTTGATCCAAGGATCACCAGTTGATTTAATCAACTCTTCGTCATCCTCTTCATTATCGACTGGATGACTAGATGAGGTCATGTTCACAGACAAGCCCTTAAAGATTGCATCAATGCTAACATCTGAGTACCATGATGATGTTCCGGATGAGTGGTCTTGACATAGACATTCATTTTCTGAATAGGGCGTATTGAAACGTAGCCTAATCCTATCCTAATTTTTTGATAATAATCAGGGGATTTTCCTTCTAGAGCAAAAGACCGAATTGGTGTTCGTCTTCCTTTCCCGAAGTTTAAACCTTTCGGGTTATTAAAGTCATAACCCGTCTTCTTCATTATACCGAGGGACTTGGACCCATAATGATAGAATTGTGGGATTCCGAGGTCTTCCTCTAAACTTCCCTGATCAGGTGGCCCATGGTTGACTTTCCAGAAATAGATTGGCTTTTAGCCTCTCTTCTTGGTTGAGACTATGAAGAAGGCTCTCTGGGCGTCTTTCATCTCTTCGAATGTAGTGAAAGATGATTTGAGCAGCAGGCTAAGCGATGCTTTAGTATACAATGCATGCCATGGATCTGTTCCTGCGCCTACATCAGAGGATGCTAAGCGATGCTTGGGTGTTTTCGGTTGGCCCGATACCTTGCCCTGCTTAGCAAGTGGCACTCAAGTGTTAGTTTTAGGGGCCATAATATATTTCCCTTTTGATCGGGGAGCATTATTTTGGCCACGTTGCGCCGATTGTATTTGCTTGCCTTCCTTTTTAGCTTTAACCCTGGCGACGACTTCCTCAGCTTGTTCATCTTGAGAGACTAGTTGCTTCAGCAAGCAATATTCTATGACCCCCATCTAAGCTAAGAGACTGGTCTGTAAGTTGTGTCGATAGGTTTCCACCAGAGTTGCTTGTGTCATATCTGTTGGGCATCGGAGAGCCATGCTTTGAAATCTTTCAACAAAGACTTTTATGTGTTCTCCTCTTCTTTGCTTGGTGGTAAGAAGAGAAGGGACCGAAACTTCTGAGTCATCTTTGAAGAATCTGGCCAGAAATAATCTCTCTAGGTCTGCCCACTTCTGGATAGATCCCGCAGGCAGCTTCATGAACCATTCAAAGGTAATCCCCTTAAGGGTGCCAATGAACAAACGAGTCAATACCGCGTCATTTGCTATCACATTCCTAGTCTGTAAGTTGAAGTAATAGATATGATGATTGGGGGATCCCGTGTCATCAAAAGCCTGAAGGGTCGGTACCTTGAACTTTGGAGGATACGGGGTAGCATCCCATTTGACATGATAGGGCCTAATAATCCCCTCCTCTTGGAGTTTGCTTCTATTTGTAATAGCATTGAGGTGGGCTTCCAATACCTCCATCTTAGTAAATTGAGGGTTTTGCTCATTTTTAGTTTCCTTCTTTTCTTCAGAGGAAGAGCCTGTGTTGTGGGTTTCTTGGTCGGAAGTAGTGTTATCAATCACCTTTTTCTTCCCCTTTGATGAAGACGATCTTTCCTTTTGGAAAGTCTTATGCTTGGGTAGGGAGTTTGCTCTTTGGGATTTAGTTTTGTTTGCAACAAGCTGGGCCATCTTGTTTAAAAGTTCTTTGATGGTCTCTTGTTGTGATCTGAGCATAGCTTGCTGCTCATCAAGTCTCTTTGTTAGATCTTCGGGGCCTCCTATCATATAAGTGGAGCTCTCATGTTCAGTAGAGGATCTAGAGGATTGAGACTCTACAATATCTAAATGTTCATTGTCAGACTTCATCCCTCTGTCTAGTCTTTGGTAGTTAACAGGGAGTATGACTCCTTTCCGCATCTGAATACGTCAGAATATTCCATCAGATTCGTTCAAAGCTTCTTTCAAGCTATGGGGTTGATCCTCCTCTGACTCGTCGGAGCTAGGGATTAGTGACCTCCTTATTTCGATCACATTAGAAGTTGCTCCAAGGTACTCATCCTCTGTAGCCTTCTTCCCGTGGGAGCGTCATCGCTTGTATGGCCTCGACGAGGTGATATTTGTTAATCGGTCAATCACCAATGATTTGGTTGCATGTGAGTAGCACTGGCATCCTGAGAGGACCTCGAAAATCAATCGTTCACATTGACATGAAGGCGTGACTAGTTGAACCATTCTTTCTCTCGATAATAACTCTCTCAAATCTGTTACATAGCTCTGAGAAGAGTTACTCATTAAATGGGAGACTTGGATCGGCACCCCTTGTCTGGGGCTAAACGAGGCAGGCTCTTGACGAACATGGATCTTGAATTCGTGTTGATCTCCTTAAACGCGACGGCTCACATTACGTTTAACATTAGAAATGCGAGTGTCATGTTTTAACATTGAAACGTAGGGGTTGCATTTTGGAGAAGAAACGTGAAGGTCGCGTTGAGGAGAGGAACCACGAAGGTCGAGTTTTGGTTGAGCTATGTGGAGCTGATGCTCATGCTCAATGCGGAGCTGGCCTTTGCGCTCATGCTTGGTAATGCGAGGGCTGCGCTCTATGTGGTCATGAGATCTGCGCTTCAACTGTGTAACGCAGACCTGAGATCTGCGTTCAGTGCAGACTTGATGTCAGATATCTGGTCTGCGTTCATAGCTGTAGGCATTAAAAAATGCAAAAACTCGAAATGTGAAAAGGAGGGTCAAGAGAACGAACCCCTTCCCAATCGAAGACGAGGTTCATTGTTTAGTGAAGAGCAACCTTGATAACGAGAGTCGCCACGCAGCAGATCTCAACATCAAAAGACAAAGTTCATGAAACTAATCCATGGGATTTATAGCTCATCATTGGATACGAGGTTCAAAGTTCACTAATGGATACAAGACTCGAAGCTCGTCATTGGATATGAGGTTCGAGGTTCATTGGTGAATACGGGGTTCGAAGCTCTCCATTGGACACGAGGTTCAAAACTCATTACTAGACATGAAACTCATTAGTGAAGATGAGGTTCGTTAAAAGAGAACTTACTAGACTTACTACGTAGTTGGACTCAGCTGTCAAAGATGAAGTTCGTTAGTGAAAGTTAGGTTCATCAGACGAAGTCAGTGAAGACAAAATTCATCAAGAGAAACTGGTCCACTGTAAGGTTTGCTTGGTAAGACGAACCTCGAGGTTCGTCTTACTTGATGAACTCCGTTTCAATTGAGGTCGAGGTTCGTCATCCACGTAGGATTCACCTATAACAGCTCCGAAGACTTAGTCAGCCATGTGAGCTAATCTTCAGGAGCATGTTATGCCGTGCGCTGATTTGAGGGAGGTAGTTACACCCCTCTACCCGTGATTGTAGCACGTCGGTTACGTACTTAAACCCTATAAATAGCCATGGATGGCTACAGAGAAGAGGGTTGGTTAATTGAGACTTTTAATCATCAGAAATCAGAGCTTCTGCGTGTAAATCCGGAGTTCAAATTTTGATTCCAGTCGGCTAACTAACGTGAGAAGCTTCAGCAATCTTGTTCTGATCGTCAACGGGAGACAATCTCGACTCAAGCATCGGGGGAAGTATCCTTTCATCACCAAGAACCCACGTTAAATAAGGAAGAGATGAATTAATCTTCTCTTCATCTGTAATCAAGAGAGAGAGAGAGAGAGAGAGAGAGAGAGAGTGATTGTAAGGGTTTTGCACCAAGTGATCGAACCCAGTTTTCTTAAAACAAGAGAATCAATCCCAGTTAATTTTTTGACCCTACAGATGATGGTGACCACAATGGGAGAAGCTATTCTCTCCGACGAGATGGTTATGGCGCAATCAGACAAGATTATAGTGGGAACGGACGTTGAGACTCTGGTCATCGAATTTGACCAGTCCAAATTGTAGGCATCGAAAATTGCCTATAGGTCTCCATGAACGGATCGGTACTAAGAAAAGATGATGAACATCACTATCCAATTCGCAAAAGCTTGATTAACGTCGATGAATGCCTAAAGTGGATCGACGAACTACGTGGAGTAACGGAGTTTCAGAATAACGAGGATATGATCGGGAGCCCCGCATCACTTACAAAAGGGGAAATGCCGTATGTGTCCTGGTTTAATCCATAATGATCTAATCATTGGAGCTTATAAATCTCCTCGTCGGCTTTCCAACGCACTTTGAATCACTCAAATCTGAGTTCGGACGAAGAAATTACGGCGGAAACGGACAAGTGTACGGAAAAGAGTGTCTCAGCCTGAGTTGAGACACCCCGAGGTGTCTCGGCACAAGCGAGACACCCCAAGGTGTCTCAGCTAAGGCTAAGACACCCTAGGCTGTCTCGGCTGTTAAGACACCCAGGGGTGTCTCCAGGCCTAAAAGTAGGCTGTTGTGTAGTTTCAACCACCCGAACTCCCTTGGAGCCTATAAATACAGCCCCAGGCCCTTATTTTTTTGAGATCTGGAATTTTAGAGAATTGGCGAAGCCCTGCCGGACTGAAGATTGATCGAGTTCTTCAATGCAAGATAGAGAGAGATTCCTCAGATCTGCATCACCCGCGTCCGTTCCTTAGGATTATCCCGTTGTGATAATCTTAAGAAGAGCAATTATCTCGCCGTTGTCGAGATAAGCGCTTCTGCTTCTAGATTCCTTCGCGAATCGATGGAGTTCTGTATCTGATCTGATTGTCAGGTAGTCCACGGATATCGACGTCCCCGTCACCGGCTAAAGACCCACTCAAGCAAGAAACAACGAACGGATCTTGCGTTATTTTCGAGAAAGTTGTAACCTTTAATTTTCTTTTGTAGAAAATTTGAATTCTTTGTAAACGATTAATATTATAATGAATTCAGCAATGAAGGTAACTTTTACCGAAAACAAACTAGCGACCACAGTGGGAGCTAACAGCTTCGTTGCCGAGGCTGTCATGACGCAACCGACATTCAAGATCCGGGTGAATGAAGAGGTCGAGTATGAATTCGACCAGCAAAAGTTTAAAGAGTACCTCTCTTCCTCTTCCTCCAGATCCGCCTCTCCAAGCAGGCGCAGGAAGGCCTCCTCTTCCAGAAACACTCGCGGGACCTCAAGCTTGAGGATCGAAGATCCCCTCGCCGCCGCTGCACTCACACCTCGCGACGCCCCCACGACGTCCAAAGAGGTCGAAGTTGTGGATCCGGACTTCTCCTCCGCCGTGAAGATAACTGATAAAGTCGCCCCAACCTTGTCAAAGAGAGCGCGCCAGAGACGGCGTCAACGACTTGCGTGACAATTGGCCAAGGCTTCGGAGTCGATGGACGGGATCCTCTATAATGTGGATCTAAAATCTAGGTAGCGCCAAGAACAACAACGGCGAGCCACCAACTCCTCCTCTAAGGCGGAAACGAATGAATGGGTTCGCGTCAAGAGGACCCACTCCACCCTTGAGGAGCGAATCAAAAAGCGTCGTGCATTGCTCGCGCATGCCCTAGTCCTTCTGCAGAAAGTGAAAGAGATGCATAAAGAAGAAACGGTTAAGAAGCCGCACAAGCACAAACAAGTATGGGTGCCGAAGGCGAAATCAGTGCCTAAGACAAAGGTGAACGAAGTCACCATCCGGCCTTCGTCAACTTCAGATCCTGTTTCCCCTGTCCCCGCACATCCGACAAAACCATGTGGTAGCCTGGAGCTCATCAAATCTAGAGTTCCTTTGAAAGACCGCCTTGGTCCTCTACCCGAAGATCGTGGTAAAGAACCCGTGAAGGAGCGATTGGGACCGCTGGAGGGTGTTTGCGGTGAAAGTTGCTGTCTTCATTGCTATCGAATCTATTACAACTTTAGTCATTACAATAAACTCGAATAAAATAAAAAGTTGATCTTTTTATAAGATCTCCTTACACAATGAAAATAAAACAAGTTTACAACTTTGTCAAACAAACGCAGGGAGATCGTTTATCGGTCTTCTGCTTGCGTGGGTGTCTTTGCCTGTGCCGGGGTTTATCCGTGGACCACCATCGATCAGATCTGATTGCTGAAAAATTGGGTAGAGCTTCGTCTATCCGCGAAGGGATCGAGAAAACTGTAGTTCTTATCTCGGCGAAGCGAGATAATCACTCTTCTTAAGATTACCACAACGGGATAATCCTAAGGAACGGATCCGAGAAATTGTGGATCTGACGAATCTCTCTCTATTGCGTTGAAGAACTAGATCCGATCTCTCCTCCTCCTCTCTGAAATTCGTGTACCTTCAGCCTTCAATCCGGCAGGGCTTCGCCTAATCTCCAAAATTCCAGCTCCCAAAAAAATGAGGCCTAAGGCTTGTATTTATAGGCTTAAAGGGATAACGGAGCGGTTAAAACCATTTAAGGCCCAAATCTGGATTGGAGACACCCTTGGGTGTCTACACTTGATCCGAGACACCCTGGGGTATCTCCCCTTGATCCGAGACACCCTGGGGTGTCTCCCCTTGATCCGAGACACTCCGTTGAGGTGCATTCGTCCGCTTCCGCTGTAAATTCTTCGTCTGAACTCGGATTTGAGTGATTCGAAGTGCGTTGGAAAGCCGACAAGGAATTCTATCAGCTCCAATGGTTGGATCATCTGTAGAATGAATAAGACACGAAGGGTATTATTCATTTTGTAAACATCGTGGGGCTCTCGATTAGCCCGTACCTTCGTTATTCCGAAATTCTGTTAGTTCACGTTGTTCGTCGATTCACTTCAAGCGTTCATCGACGTCAATCGAACTCCTGTGAACCAGGTAGTGACGTTCATCGTCGTTCCTTAACACTGAGCTGTTCGTGGAGACCTATAGGCAATTTTTGATGCCTACAGATACCCCCTCCAAAGCGTTCCAGACTCATTTCTTTTATAGAAGAGGCTGGAATACTTTGGATGTGATTGATCCAGCCTTCAGTCGGCGTAAAGGACCTGTAGTTAGCTTCAACTCTTGGCTCCTTCGATTTTCGGTCTATTCAATGCTTGACGAATAGCCGAAGTTCTTTCGGCGCTGCGTTTATCGCCTGGCTGTCGTCGGAGTCTCGAGTTTATCACCAGTGAATTAAGTTTGGCTCGTGTCATTGAGTTGACTTTGAATTGACTATCTCTGTCCTATCGTGCTGACTTAGGGTTTTAGATCACCGTATGTTGATTTTTTGGTCACAACGTGTTGACTGGCGTTAACCTAGGGTTACGCGTTGACCGGCGTTGACTCTAGGGTTTCGAACGTCGAACGTTGACTTCTTGTCGTAACGCGTTGACTGACGTTGATCTAGGGTTACGCGTTGACTGGTGTTGACCTAGGGTTACGCGTTGACCGGCGTTGACTCTAGGGTTTCGAACGTCGAACGTTGACTTCTTGTCGCAACGCGTTGACTGGCGTTGACCTAGGGTTACGCGTTGACCGGCGTTGACCCTAGGGTTTCGAACGTCGTACGTTGACACAGTTTATACTCGTACGTTTACTGGAGTATACATAGTTTAAGCTCTTAAGGTATTGGAGCACGGCGGTCCCAAGTGTCGGGGTTGCAGGACCAACTGTTAAAGCTGATTCATCTGCATTTGTGGATCTTATTTTAATGTTGTTGGATAATCGAGTCACGAGACCAACTAACAGAGCTGATGCATCAATGACTCGCACTTACAGAATTTTTGGCAAATTCTCAGCCATCAACGGGTTTGATGAGCCTCTACCGACTACCGTTTGAGTCGAGCTAGCATGCAGATTGTTTAGATCCGTTTTGCACATAACGTTGTGCTAAAAGGGTTAACTCTTTTAGTGCTACGACATTGAATACGTAGACTTCGTCTTTCTCACGGGAATAGACTATCCGGCAACGCGTGTTAGGCGCTGACTTAACCTTACTTAGGATTCAGGATAAAAATCCCCAGACTCGGATTCTGGTGTCTTCTTCAATCGGTAAAAGACTAAACTGGCAACGCGTGTTAGGCGTTGACTTATCCCTGCTTAGGCTTCTGGATAAAATTCCTCGTGCGTGTGAGGCACGGATTATGGTGTTATTAATAACAACCTGCCACAATGTTGAATATGTGGTCTTTTGTCCTTTTTACGGTTAAAGACTAACCGACAATGCGTGTTAGACATAGACTTTAGGATTTTTGGCAAACCCCCAGCCATTAACGGGTTTGACGTGCCTTTACCGATTACCGTTTGAATCGGGCTAGCATGTGAATTATTAAAACCCGTTTCACATGTAACGTTGTGTTAAGAGAATTGCTTCTCTTAGACTTAATGCTATGATTTTGAATACATAGACTTCGCCATTTCTTACGGGAACATGGCATCCGACAATGCGTATTAGGCGTTGACTCATCCCTATTTAGGATTCGGGATGAAAGTCCCCAGAATTGTACTCTGGTGTCTTTTTCAATCGGTGAAAGACTAAACCGGCAACGTATTAGGCGTTGACTCATCCCTACTTAGGATTCGGGATGAAAGTCCCCAGAATCATACTCTGGTGTCTTTTTTCAATCGTTAAAAGACTAAACCAGCAACGCGTATTAGGCGTTGACTCATCCCTACTTAGGATTCGGGATGAAAGTCCCCAGAATCATACTCTGGTGTCTTTTTTCAATCGGTGAAAGACTAAACCGGCAACGCGTGTTAGGCGTTGGCTTATCCCTGCTTAGGCTTCGGGATAAAATTCCCCGTGCATGTGAAGCACGGATTTTGGCGTTATGAATAACAACCTGCCACAATATTAAATATGTGGGCCTTCGTCCTTTTTACAGTTAAGGACTAACCGCTAACGCGTGTTAGGCGCTGACTTATCCCTACTCAGGCTTCGGGATAAAATACCCCAGACTGGATTCTGGTGTCTTTTTCAATCGGTGAAAGACTAAACCGACAACGCGTGTTAGGCGTTGACTTATCCCTACTCAGGATTCGGGATAAAATTCCCCATGCATAAAAGGCATGGATTTTTGTTGCTACGATATTGAATATGTAGACTCGGTCGTTTTCATGGGAACGAACCACCCAGCAGCACGGGTTAAGTGCTGACTTATCCCTACTTAGGCTTCGGGATAAAATACCCCAGACAGGTATTCTGGTGTCTTTTTTCAATCGGTGAAAGACTAAACCAGCTTTTGGAGTTGAAGGATGGTGTCTCCTCTTGGGGCAAAGACGAACCCGAAATAGGAGAGGAAAAATTTTATATTCTATCTCCCAACGCCGAAGAGGAAGAATTTTATATTCTATCTCCAGTTGGAAAGGAGACTCGAGGTGGGATCTCCACCCCCAGAATCCGGAAAGGTGAAACTAGGAGTGGGATCTCCACTCCGAGAATCGAAAAATTCGGATAACCCTAACTGTCGGAAAGTTTGATTACTGAACTAAAGATGAATTTCTCGTTTATCGAGAGTGAATCATGGTTTTGGTCCTAACTGTAGGAAGGTTTGACCAAACGGGAGCTTGAGATGACCCTAACTGTAGGAAGGTTTGATCACTCGGTTTGAAAGTGGACCTCTCGTTCATTGAAGGAATCGAGAGAGGATTTTGGTTTTGGCCCTAACTGTAGGAAGGTTTGACCAAGTGGGTGTGGGAGTACAAATCACAATAGGAGTGTTGACTTGTACAAATTACTCAGAAGAAATTCCTGGTATTAAGTTATAAGGTCTTAACACGAAGGGGTTTGACAATTCGCCAAGGATTGATATCAAAATTCCAAGTATTATATCCGGATTCTAACGATGGGAGTGTTGAGTGCACAGATACATCGAAAGTTTGAGTGGATTTAACCGAAAGGAATTTTAGTGGACCCACTGTCAATTAATTTGATCAGTGAGGGATTTTATGGTGGAAGACTGTGAGTCGTTAAACACCAACAGGAGTTTTGTGAGGGAAGATTGATCCAACGAAGTGATCGAATCTCATCTCAGCAAAAGAGTGTTTGGAAATCACAGTGGGGTTTAGTGTTTATCACTTTTTTTTTGTAATGATCGGGTTATCCCTAAGAAAATTACATGTAACATTCTTTCGGGAACTTCCCGTTACATGAATTATCCACCCCCAGCTTTTCTTGCGAAACTGGGTTTATCATTGTATCGGCTACATGATCAGGTTATCCTTAAGAATACCACGCATGGCATTCTCCAGGAACTTCCCGTGGAAGAAAGGAAATAGTTTAGACTCATATACCTATTGGAGTATTAAGAAGCAGTTTATACTCGTATACTTGTCGGAGTGTTGCCATTCTTATTTGGCTTATCCTAGCGTTATGATGCCGGCTTCAACCAAGGTCTGGATGCTATTCTTTAAAGTAAAGCAAGCCTTGGTGGGATGAAGGATCCTCCTGTGGTACGTGTAGTACTTCGGATCTGTAGTATTGTCAGCTTCCTCTTGATTCGTGATGGGTGGCAGCTTGATCTTATTATTTTCGAGAAGGGTCTCGAAGATGGCTGGAACGTCTTCGTCCTTGAATGAGTACTCTTTTTGAAGCCTCTGATCCGAAGTCTTCTGCTGTCTTCGGGGCTGCTGTTGCGACATCTGATTAACATCAACAGCTGTTGTAGGTACCTTCCCTTCATCATGGGAAATGAGACTCGGGTTCAGAAGGTTAGCCATCGGTTGGCTTCTTTCGACCTTCCTCCTTCTAAGAAAGCGTTCGGCCTGCTCTCCACGCACCTTCAACTCTTTCCAGGTATTGAGCGGCTCTACTCCCATAACGTCCAAGATGTTAATGGACAAATTATTATGACAAGTCTGCAAGATGAATTCCTCCGTGATGGGATCCTTGCAGCTCATTGCCTGATTGCGGAAGCGTTTGATGAAGGTATCCACCGACTCTCCGTCTTTTTGTTTATCATCGAAGAGTGTCCTGATCGACACTTCGGCATCATCATCGAAGAAATGAGTGAGGAACATGCTCTCCAGGTCCTCCTAGCTAGTGATGCTTTCGGGTTTGAGACGACGGTACCAATCGAAGGCAGGCCCGCGAAGGGTACCAACGAATGACCGCACCATCAAGGGCTCGTTGCCAGAAATCATGCCCAAATGGGACTTAAAGTAGATTAGATGCTGAGTGGGCGAGCCCTTCCCGTCGAACGGCGTGAAGTTGATCAGGTTGAACTTCGCCGGATACGGGATCGAGTCCCACTCTTTCGGGTAATGACACGGAATGACTGTCTTCTTTACCTCTTGAGCAGACATTAAAGCGTTAATTTTGCTCTCGAGATCCTTCATCTTTTCGTCCTCATCTATATCCTGTTTTGGGCAATTTTCAAGAGGAATAACGGGGCCACCCCCAGCATTGTCATCTTTGGTGGGACCACCCCCAGTATTGTTATCTGTAGGGTGTGCATTTAAACCACAACCAGTATTTTTGGGAGGTACGTCGGCCATGATGATTTCGTCCACTTGAAACAATCGGAGATTTTCCCTTATTGACCATGTTGATGGTAACTTCTGGGAATTCATCATCTCGAACAACCGATCGTCTTTTGCGAAAACGTCTTGATTTGGGCTTGAATGCTTCAGTGGAGATCCTCTCAAATACCGAGACCCTCTGTAGAGCGGTCTTGGGGCAGCTACACGCTGATAATACTGCCCTGATAATTTTGGTACACGGACAGTGAAAGTCTGTTTCCCGGGTACTTCTCTTTCGAGATTTATTCGTACCCCCAGCTCGATAGTACAACTCATCGACGTTGCGATCAGAGCAACCTATCGGCTGTTTACATGAATTCTCAGGTATAACGCATTCTTCTGTCTGAAGCATTTTCATCTGAGTAAACATCGCCTTGTTGGCGTCTACAGGAGTCATACGCTTGGAATCACACCTTTGTGAGGGTGAAACCTTAACGGGCTCCTGATTTTCTGCGCGCACCGCCAAGCGGGCCATTACAGAAATCATTTTGTTAGGAGGTCGCGTATGACCCCCAGTTTGGGTGTTTGCTCGTGGTTCCTTCAATGGTCCCAAGCGTTCCTTAACAGGCGCTTTGCCTCAATCATCGGGTGGAGAACCGAGGTGATCCTTCAGAGGAATCCTGAACTTGGGGAAATCCTCGCTACGGTGGGGCTTTACCGAAAGTTCGGGATCTGAAGTTGAGAAAAGCTTAATGACAGTTCCGTTTGTTTTTGCCTTAGGCGCCGATTTGGCTTTTGGCATCCAAACTTGTTTAGATCTCGGTGATCTCTTAACCGCCTCTTCCTTTTGCATTTCATGTGCTTTTCGCGCAAGGGTCCGGGCATGCGCAAGCAAGGCGCGGCGCTTCTGGATTCGCTCCTCGAGAGTAGAGCGGGTTCGTTTGACATGAACCCATTCGTTAATTGGAGGTCGAGAGGAGGATTCCGATGCTGGTCGTGGCGACAGATTAGCCATTTGGCGCTTCCTGAACTCCAGATCTGCTTGGTAATGGAGTCCATCCACCTGATCCAAAGCCTTGGCAAATTAACGCGCGAGGCGTTAGCGTTTCCTTTGACGTGCTCTCTTTGATAGGGTTGGCGCGCCTTCAGCAGTCGGCTCCTTGATCGCGAAGGAGTTCAGATCTGCGGATCTGGTCTCATCGAATGGCGGCGGATCGTTGCAAGGTGCAACTGTAATAGCGACGGTGTGGAGATTGACTTCTCGGATCTTCAGATCTGGAGACCGGTGGATCTTCTGGGGGGAGGAGATCTTCCTGCGCTCATGAGGAGGAGCAGATCTGGAGGAGGAGGAGGAGATGTACTCTTCGAATTTCTGCTGGTCGAATTCGTATTCGACCTCTTCGAGCACCGGGATCTTGATCGTCGGCTGCGACACGACAGCTTCGGCAGCGAAGCTGTTGGTTCCCACTGTGGTGCCAGCTTGTTTGCGGTGAAAGTTGCTGTTTTCATTGCTATCGAATCTATTACAACTTTAGTCATTACAATAAACTCGAATAAAATAAAAGGTTGATCTTTTTATAAGATCTCCTTACACAATGAAAATAAAACAAGTTTATAACTTTGTCAAACAAACGCAGGGAGATCGTTTATCGGTCTTCTGCTTGCGTGGGTGTCTTTGCCTGTGCCGGGGTTTATCCGTGGACCACCATCGATCAGATCTGATTGCTGAAAAATTGGGCAGAGCTTCGTCTATCCGCGAAGGGATCGAGAAAACTGTAGCTCTTATCTCGGCGAAGTGAGATAATCACTCTTCTTAAGATTACCGCAACGGGATAATCCTAAGGAACGGATCCGAGAAATTGTAGATCTGACGAATCTCTCTCTATTGCGTTGAAGAACTAGATCCGATCTCTCCTCCTCCTCTCTGAAATTCGTGTACCTTCAGCCTTCAATCCGACAGGGCTTCGCCTAATCTCCAAAATTCCAGCTCCCAAAAAAATGAGGCCTAAGGCTTGTATTTATAGGCTTGAGGGGATAACGGAGCGGTTAAAACCATTTAAGGCCCAAATCTGGATTGGAGACACCCTAGGGTGTCTACACTTGATCCGAGACACCCTGGGGTGTCTCCCCTTGATCCGAGACACCCTAGGGTGTCTCGGCTTTGGCCGAGACACCCAAGGGTGTCTCGGCCTTAGCCGAGACACCGTAGGGTGTCTCGTTGGTCTGAGACACTCCGTTGAGGTGCATTCGTCCGCTTCCGCTGTAAATTCTTCGTGTGAACTCGGATTTGAGTGATTCGAAGTGCGTTGGAAAGCCGACAAGGAATTCTATCAGATCCAATGGTTGGATCATCTGTAGAATGAATGAGACACGAAGGGTATTGTTCCTTTTGTAAACATCGTGGGGCTCTCGATTAGCCCGTACCTTCGTTATTCCGAAATTCTGTTAGTTCACGTAGTTCTTCGATTCACTTCAAGCATTCACCAACGTCAATCAAACTCCTGTGAACCAGATAGTGACGTTCATCGTTGTTCCTTAACACTGAGCTGTTCGTGGAGACCTATAGGCAATTTTTAATGCCTACAGAGGGTTCCCAAACAACAATTCAGATTGGGGGTCGTACCAACCCCCCTAAGAATGGTAATAAAGGGAAGGCCCCTGTTACCGACTGCATTGGATTGTGGGTTGAAGTTCAAGAGCCCGTTAGGGTTTCACGCTCACGAAAGCGTAAATCTGAACGAGTGACTCTTGGGGACGACAATAAAGCGTCATATCCCCAGAGGAAAGCATATTTGCCCGATGGTGATGATGTTATACCTGGTAGGTCATACCAACACCCTATGGTTGCTCCAGTCATCAAACTAACGAGTTGCACTATAGGGCTGGGGGTACGAACAAATCCCGAAGAAAAAATGTTCGAGACGCGGATTCTCACTGTCCGTGTGCCAACATAATCAAGATAGTATTATCAGAATGCTGCTGTTCTAAAGCCCCAAAAAGAGTTTCGGTGTTTGAGAGAATCTTCACTAGAACATCCGAGGCCAGACCAAGGCATGTCCGTAGGAGGAAACCTGTCCTCCGAGACAATGAATTTCTAGAAGTGTCCGTCAGCATAATCGGGAGAGGAAAGTCAACGCGACACTTTAGCCCGGATCAGTTTACTACAGTATCCCGACGTATGACCCGATTACGATCAGGAATCATCATGCAAAAGAATTACCAAAGAATGCAAAAGGGACTTCCTTCAGAAGAGGAAATGTCGGATATTTGCTCAGATGCTTGCTCGACGATGGCTTCCGATGTTACGGAATCCAGCTTGGGACAATCGTACGAGTCATTCATGATTAGCGCCAAGCAGATGGGTAAGATACTCGAGGACGCTTTGACCAAACAGAAGGAAAATTTCAAATTTGAAATGGAAATGGCTATGCAGCAAATAAGAAAAATGCATGACCAGCAAATCGCAGCACTGACAACTCATCAAGGAGAATCTAGACGTCGCAATAATCCTAACCAGGGTGACAACGAACGGGAAGTGGATGAGAATGTTAACATGAATATTCCTCCCGTCAATAACAATATTGGGGGTGGTCCTTCGGATGATAACAATACAAAAGAAGACCACGTCACTTCTCCTCGGAACAACTCGAAGACAGATACAGGCGAAGATAAGAAGATGAGGGATTTGGAGAGCAAAATCAATACGTTGATGAGTGCTCAAGAAGTAAAAAGGTCCGGAATACCATGTTCATATCCAAGGGAATGGGAATCAATTCCATACCCGGCAAAATTTAACTTAATCAACTTTACGCTGTTTGACGGAAAGGGTTCCCCTACCCAACACTTAATATATTTTAAGTCTTACTTGGGAATAATCTCCGGAAATGAACCTCTAATGGTGCGGTCATTCGTTGGCACTCTTCGCGAAGCAGCCTTCGATTGGTATCACCGTCTTAAACCAGGGAGTATCAGCAGTTGGGATGACATGGAGGATATGTTTCTAACAAACTTCTTCGACGACGACTCCGAGATTTCAATTGGTACACTATTTGACGAGAAATAGAAAAATGGTGAGTCGGTCGAAAACTTTGTTAAGAGATTCCGAAACAAAGTGATGAACTACAGGGATCCGGTCAGTGAAGACTTTATCCTCGAGACTTGTCACAATAATCTTTCATTGGACATCCTCAAAGCTATAGGAATGGCACCGCCAAAGACCTGGAAAGATTTGAAGGTGCGAGGAGAACGAGCCGAACGATTCCTTAAAAGGAAAAAGGCCGAAAGGGGTCAAGCGGTAAATAATCCTCCACAACAAAATTTTGTCCCTAAGGGTAAAGGAAAGGCACAAGCGAATGCAGTGGACGTGAACCAAACGTTCGTTGTGCAAGCGCAACCGCAACAGCAGCAGCAGAAAGCGCCTCAGCAGTCACGGTGGCAACAACAGCCTCAGAAACAGAAGGCTTCGGAGCCAAAATTCCCAAAGGTCTACTCGTTCAAAGAGGATGAAGTTCCCGGTATTTTCAAATACCTTATAGAGAACAACAAGATCAAGTTGCCTCCGATCCAGGATCAGGAAGATGATAAAAGAGTTAATGATCCAAAGTACTGCGCATTCCATAGAGCGGTACATCATCCCACCAAGGCATGCTACTCCCTCAAGGACAAGATCCAAGCTTTAATAGATGTTGGAGTCATCACTATGAAGCAACCTAAGGAGAAGAAGGTGGGCGCGAATGCAGTGTCGATCAGTTTCGGATCCGTTCCCTTGAACTGGTTTCAGCCTGAGCCAGTAATAAATGCGACGGTAAAGACCGTGAACGACGATCCTCACAAGCAATGCCAGAAAGGACTTGTGCCACACACAGCTCCAAATAGAGAGATTCTTTGGGTTCACCCCGATCTAATTGGAGATGAACAATGGACTGGATCCTCTTCCAAGAAAAAGTCAAAAGGGAAAGGTAAGTCTTGTTGTGGAGCCGCAGCCATTCCAGAAGGAGATGACGAAAGTATTCCTACTTTCTCATTATCCGAAGATGAGCAGGAGGCCTTTACTACCAGGAGAGGGAATGAGTACCACTTCAAATATCCGGATGCCTCCGAGCAGTTAGCTGAACATGGGGTGACCAAAGCTATTCCCTCTAAGACATTAGCGGAAATGGGGGTGATCGCGACTCCCCCTGCACCCGTAGTTGTAGAGAAAGCCCAACAAAAGCAAAAGGAGAAAGAGCCTCTACACCAGGAAATCCAAAACCCGAAACAATCTCGGTTCAATCTACCGATTGGAAGAGATAAACCGGGGAGCTCGAATACTCCGCATCGCTTCGATATTATGGCGCAACTAGCTAATATACCAGCTAGAATAACGTTGTATGAATTGTTGCGTCTCTCAAAAGACACGAGGGAGGCGTTACAAGAAGCCCTGAGCAATTCTGAAGCTTTCCTGGCTCAGATCAAGCCATCTCATGAGGAACCAGAGCCGTCAGTTCAACACTGCAATCTCGCGGCACATCGTTTTCCCTGCATTTCCTTCACCAAAGAAGACATGCAGACGAAGAATTCAAAGCATGACCGGCCCTTGTACTTCACTGGGCACATTGGCTCCAGCGTTGTCAACCGGATCCAAGTCGATCCGGGTTTCGCTGTCAGCATCATGCCACTCCGATTGATGTATAATCTCGGAATACCGGCTAGTAAGCTAGCCTCCACGGGTACTACGATCTACGGATTCAACACCAGTGGGTCCAGACCCTTGGAAAAGATTCGAGTAAAGTGCCAGATCGGGGATTTGAAGTCAGAAGTCACGTGCTACGTGATTGACGCAGAAACCTCCTATAACTTACTGTTGGGTCGACCCTGGATCCATGGTAATCTTATAGTCCCATCAACTCTTCATTAGTGTCTCAAATACGTGGACACCAATAATGAAGTCAAGACGGTGGTCGCGGATAAGCAACCGTTTAAGGGATTGGAGAATTATTTTACCGATTCCCTTCTATACGGTGTCGAATCCGATACTGAACCATCGGCCCAAGGAACGGATAGCAGAGATGAAGCTGATACCGAAGCTGGGTTTGATTATGATGGTGGTTTTGTACTTAATGACATTGTACCCATTGTAATCAATCTTGACGATGACGAATCATCGGAAAGTAGTTGTAATTGGCAACTTGCCGAAGAAATATCAATAAATAAGGATTTAGAGTACTCGTTGTGTCTTGATAATATCACTAAGGAGCTGTATGACAACCCTAACTTGTATATGCCACTTCAATCATTTTGCATGACAAAAAAACAGGTACAGGATCCATTCGGAACGACACTTGTCATTCCTGCAAAGACAGGGGGTGAAAAGGAAGTTATCTACGGTAAAGGAAGAGAATCTCCGATACCAGACCATTTCTTGGAAGAAGAAGACGATGATGATAAACCTGCACCTCATCTATTTAGATATAACACAAAAGCACGTGGTCTCATGGAGAAGTACGGATATGACTTCACGCTCGGAGAAGGTCTTTGTTTTGGTCGAGGTCCGTGAGTTCCACCTCGAATGGCGTATGTACCAAAAGGAAAACCCGACGACTATTATCGCAACAGAAGAGGCTTAGGCTATGTCTCCTCATCTGATGACGAATGTTGCTGGAAAGTCATCGATCAAATTGCTAATAAAGGTAAAAACGGGTATTCTTCTGATTCTTCAGCTTAGGATTCCGACGCTAGTCTTGGAGAAATGTTCAAAGAACTAATGTCGAACATGGCTACGGTCGACCCTGTGACAATAGAGGAGGACGATCAGATACCAACTTGGGAAGATCCTTGGGTTCATCACCTGAATATGCAGTACGTTGATAGGTTTGAACAAAGGGAACCTCCTACTAAAGATCAAGTAGTCCAAGTGAATATGGGTAACGAGGATAATCCGAAGCTAATATTCATTAGCGACAGCCTCCCGCCGGACTAGAAAGAAGAGTTAATCTCTCTTATCAGGGAATACATTGATGTGTTTGCCTGGAACTATGAAGATATGCCCGGACTCGATCCAAACGTAGCAGTGCATCGTCTCAATATTAAGCCGGATGTCAAACCTGTCAAACAACAACAAAGACGGTTTCGTCCACAGATAATGGAGGCAATCGAGGCCGAAGTTAAAAAGCTTATTGACTCGGGCTTCGTTAGGGAAGAGCAACATCCCGAGTGGCTTGCCAATATTATCTCGGTCCTTAAGAAGAACGGGAAAATCAGGGTTTGTATCGACTTTAGAGACCTCAACGCTGCCTGCCCAAAAGACGATTTCCCTCTTCCCATCACAGATGTCATCATCGACAATACGTGTGGGTTCGAGAGAATGTCCTTCATGGACGGATTTTTCGGTTATAATCAAATAAAGATGCATCTGGATGATGAAAAGCATACCGCGTTTAGGACACCCCTCGACGTTTTCTGCTACACGGTCATGCCCTTCGACTTAAAGAATGCAGGTGCTACATATCAGAGAGCCATGTCGAAATCTTTCAGGAGCATCTCTGAAAGACTGTCGAATGCTACGTGGATGATCTGATCATAAAAAGTCATGACAAGAATGATCACATTAAAGACTTAAAGACCATGTTCGATCTGATGCAGACCCATCAATTGAAAATGAATCCTACCAAGTCTTTCCTCGGAATGTCCAGTGGTAAATTCCTTGGATTCGTCGTCACCACCAAATGTATTCACATCGATCCTGATAAAGTAAAGGCAATTAATGAGTTACAACCTCCGAGAAACCTTAAAGAGCTCAGAGGATTGCAAGGGCAGTTGGCTTATATCCGTCGGTTCATCTCGAACCTCTCAGGAAAATGTCAACCATTCTCCAAGCTCACAAAGAAGGGCGTATCGTTCGTATGGGATGACGCTTGTCAAAAAGCGTTTGAGAGTATTAAAGAATATCTCTCGAAACCTCATGTACTCATTGCACCGAAATCAGGCAAACCGTTCTTGATTTATGTTAAGGCGACGAGCCACTCATTAAGTGCACTGCTTGCACAAGATGATGATAACGATCATGAACAGGCAGTATATTATCTGAGTCGGACTTTGGTAGGTGCCGAATCCCGATATCCCATGATCGAAAGAGAATGTCTCGCCTTGGTATTCGTAATTCAGAAGATGCGGCATTACCTGGTTGGACAGACTATTTATGTTATCTCCAAAGTTAACCCAATCCGAGTATTCATGACACAGCCAGCTTTCATGAATTGGCGGTTAGAAAAATGGGCCTTGCTCTTGTCCTAATATGACTTACATTTTAAACAACAGAAGTCAATAAAAGGATAGGCTATCTGTGACCTCCTGGCAGCTAATCCAACTACGAATACCGCCGAGATATATGATGACCTACCCGATGAAACCCACGACGTCAACGCAACTTCGCACCAACAAGTATGACGTTTTTACTTCGATGGCGCTTCCCGAGCAGCTAATGTAGCAAGTGCTCCTGGACGTACTAAGATCTCTTCTGGAGTGGGAGTCGTCTTAGTTTTCCCAGGAAAACATGTGATACCTCGAGCCTACTCGTCGACCGGGCCATGCTCAAATAATGTAGTTGAATATAACGCGCTACTCATAGGACTCAATTTCGCTAGAACTGGGGGTTGAGTATCTCAAAGCTTTCGGTGATTCTCAACTAATAGTTAAGCAAGTTCAAGGGGAGTATGAGGTCCGAAGTCAGGATTTAATACCATATCATAAGATGGCAGTGGAGATGGCAGAATCATTCGAAGGATTTTTCATCAAACACTTTCCGCGGTTACAGAACGCTTACGCAGATGCGTTGGCAGCATTGGCCGTATCCCTGGCGCAGCCTCTTGAAATAGAACAGTTTGTTACAGTAAGGACTCACCAACTCCTGGTGCCAATTTACGATGAAAATGGCAAGGAAGAGGATGTTAAAGAAGTATACTCAACTCAGGTCAAGTTTGAACCCCGAGATTGGCGTTTTCCCATCATCGATTACGTCTTCTATGGAATTTTAACAGAAGACGTGAAGGAAAGGGATTCAATCCGACGAAGAGCACCGAGGTTCTACTATAATACGGAGAGTCGAACGCTATACCGTAGGGGGTACGATGGTTTGCTATTACGTTGCTTATCGACTAAAGAAGCTGAAGAAGTCCTTAAGGAAACACACGAAGGGGTTTGTGGTGCACACCAACCCGGCCCCAAACTTTATGACCACATCAGAAGAATGGGATATTTTTGGCCTTCTATGATGAGTGACACAGTCGCGTATGCTCGAAAGTGTCATGCGTGTTAGATACACGCGAATTATATGCACCAACCTCCGAAGCATCTGCATCCTTCGGTTACATCATGGCCGTTTGAGACTTGAGGAATGGATATTGTTGGTCCTATAAATCCCCCGTCAGTCAAAGGTGACCGATTCATCCTGGCAATTACTGACTACTTCTCCAAATAGGCTGAAGCGATTCCACTCAGAGAAGTTAAGACCAGTAACGTTATTGCATTCATCAAACACCATATTATCTATCAGCATGGTGTCCCAAGATGAATCATACATGACAATGGTCCTTAATTTGTCAGTAATGCCTTCATCAGATTTTGCGAGAAGTTCAAAATTCAAGACGTTTCGTCGATAGCTTATAACCCCACAACAAACGGATTAGCTGAAGCCTTTAACAAGACTATCATCTAGCTTTTATCAAAACTTGTGAAGACCAACAAAAAAGATTAGGATGATAAACTCGGTAAAGCCCTGTGGGCTTACCACACCACAGTTCGCACACCTACTGGCGAAATCCCGTACTCTTTGGTATACGAATGTGAAGCCGTTCTTCCGTTGGAAATACAAATTCCATCTCTTCGAATCGCTCTCGTATCCCAGACGACCGAAGAACAACATCAGAAACGTCTTGAAGAACTCGAGATGCTCGATGAAAAGCGCTTAGAAGCTCAACAGCATATTGAGTTCTACCAAGTCAGAATTTCCCGAGCTTTCGACAAGAAAGTTCGACAACGGAGTTTTAAAGAAGGAGATTTGGTCTTAACTGAAAGACGGCCTATGATCCTTAACTCCAAGAAGAAAGGCAAATTTGAACCCAAATGAGAGGGACCGTTCGTAGTAGAAATAGTCTACTCGAATGGCGCATATCGCCTAGTTACTAAGGAAGGAGATCAGTTTATGATGCCAATAAACGATAAATTTCTGAAAAAATACTATCCTTAGTACCTTCAGGATAGCCAATGTATCGGGAAGTTCCCGGAAGAATACCACGTGTGGTATTCTTAGGGATAACCCAATCACTATAAAAGTGATATTTAAAGCATTCACATTTAAATTCTAAATGTCAGAATGTTTACTTTTATTGTTGTCAAATTCACTACTCTCATGAGTTATTTTGTTGAGATGAGATTCGATCCTTTTGACAGATTAATCTTTCCTCGCAAAGCTACCCACTGATCAAATCAATTGACAAGTGGGATCAACAAATTTTCACCCGCCAATTTTGGTAATCTTTGAAATCGACATGATAAGTCTTGATCATTTAAACATCGATATTCTCCATCGAGTGGCTAGTACCAACCAGTATTTTTACTGTTACCTGTGTTCCACTCTCTTTGCTTTCAGGTCAAACCTATAAAAGTTAGGGCCAAAGACAAATTCTCCTCTCGATTCCGTCCATGAACGAGAGGTCCACTTTCAATTCAAGCAATCAAACCTATAAAAGTTAGGATTGTTTCCGATCTCACTTAGTCAAACCTGCAGATAGTTAGGACTAAGACCGAGACATCCCTTTTGATAAACGAAAGACTGCCATCTTTTCTTTTTTAACCAAACCTATAAAAGTTAGGGTCGAAATTGAATCTTTCCCCTCAATAAATGAGGAACTCTTTTTGAATCAAACAACCAATCCTATAAAAGTTAGGGTCGTTTGAATCTTTTCGATTCTCGGAGTGGAGATCCCACTCTTAGTTTTACCTTTCCGGATTCTAGGGGTGGAGATCCCACCTTGAGTTTCGTTTCCAACTGTAGATAGAATATAAAATTTTTCCTCTTTAGTGTTGAAAGATAGAATATAAAATTCTTCTTCTTTCATTTTGGGTTCGTCTTTACCCTAAACAAGACCTGGGGCCAAGAATATAAAATTCTTCCGCTCCAACTTTGGGTTTGTCTTTGCCTTAAGAAAAGACACAATTCTCAACTTCCAATCCGCGCACTTTATGCACGAGGAATTTTATCTCGACTCCTAAATAGAGATAAGCCTACGCCTAACACGCATTGCCAGTTTAGTCTTTCGCCGATTGAAAAAGACACCAGAATCTAAGTCTGGGGAATTTTATCCCGAATCCTAAGTAGGGATAAGTCAACGCCTAATACGCGTTGCCGGGCACCATATTCCCGTAAAAAGTGGTGAAGTCTATGTATTCAAATCATAGCACTAAGTCTAAGAGAAGTAATCCTCTTAGCACAACGTTACATGTGAAACGGGTTTTAATAATTCACATCTAGCCCGACTTGAACAGTAATCAGTAAAGGCTCATCAAACCCGTTGATGGCTGGGGGTTTGCCAAAAACCCTAAGTCTATGTCTAACACACATCGCCGGTTTAGTCTTTCGCCGATTGAAAAAGACACCAGAGTTTGAGTCTGGGGAATTTTATCCTGAAACCTAAGAAGGGATAAGTCATCGCCTAATACGCGTTGCTGGGTACCTTTTCCCATAAGAAACGGTGAAGTCTATGTATTCAAAGTCATAGCATCAAGTCTAAGTGAATCAATACTCTTAGCACAACGTTACATACGGAACGGACTAAAACAACCCGCATGCTAGCCCGATTCAAACGGTAATCGGTAAAGGCACATCAAATCCGTTGATGGCTGAGGATTTGCCAAAAATTCTGTAAATATTGTGTCCATTAGATTCGTAATCAATAAAGAAACATCATGATAAAAGATGAGTGTATTAAATCAAATACTGGGTCTCTACTAATAGATCAAGTCAAAGCATATAATAAAAAGCTCATTGGCCCGAACGCAGTCGGTGATCAAGAATATAAAATTCTAACTTAGAAAGTCTATCTGCATAACTCTGCTCAAGCTCGGCCTGCAGATCAACTCGGACAGATTCTTCAGAATTGCTCAAGATCTTCGCGGATTCTTTTTTCAGCTTCATAAATCTCTCCTACGTAGATCCTAATCTCTCAAGTATCTGTCCGCGAGATTTCTCTAGTCCATCCAGCTCCTCTGCAATGATAGCACCAGACTCTTCGGCATACTTCAAGACCTTCTTCAACCTGTCTATTTCCTCACGGTTGGAGTCTAAAGAACTGAGTAACTCGGCTCTGTCAGTGTCTTTTCTTGCAAAATTAGCCATCAGCTGTGCAATAGAATTCTCATGTGGCTGAAGCTCGATGCCAATAGAATATCTCAAATCACGCCATTATGACAATCTATGCTCCAACTGAGAAGATACGAAAGAAGAAGCTCCATGAGCCTTTAGCTCCCCTAACTCTCGGAGTTCAGACTCCAAGATAATAAAGTCGGCAGCAAGAGAGTCAGCTAACTCCTGATATCCCTCTTCTTTGATCATCGTCAGGTGGCAAGAAAGAGAACGTCTGAACTGATCAAAGCAATACCCTTGATGAAGAATCTTCTCGATCATGCCGTTAAAAAGACGACGAAAGAGCTGAGATCCATTCGGAATATGTCTCTGCTGGGATAGGGATCAGCCAAAAGGGCGAGGACATGCTTATATGGAGAAGGTTTAGAGCCTACAAGCAAACATGTTGAAGAGTAAGAAATTCTCGAATGTGATAAAATTTAATTTAAAGCGAATTGCAAGCATACCAATACCAATAAAGGTGCCCACAGACTGAGGTCTGACAATCGGCTCCGTCAGACTAGTCTCAACGGGCTCCGAGATGATAGCAGGTGTGGTCGTTGAGGGTATATCAACCTCTCTAGATAAATCGGTAGTGCCTCTCGACGATGAAGGAGAGACACCACCATTATACAAGCTAGCAGTCCTAGAAACCGTAGTCGCATCAGTCATGATGGCTGGTCCTATGGTTACACTTCTTTATTAGTCAAATGGAAATTTAGACAAATAAAGAGGATCGTGATGATAGGATTATATGCGTACCCGCTGGTCCATCACCCTCAGGTAAACCAAAAATGCTAGGAATCATAACTATATCAGTCCTGGTGGCTGGTCCTGTGATTACACTCTTCCATTAGTTAAGTAAAAATTCAGACAAATAAAAAATCATGGTGATGAAGATTATATGCATACCGACGAGTCCATTACCCTCAGGTAAACTAGAGATGCCAGGAATCATGACGGAATCAGTTCCAGTGACTGGTCCTGTGATTATAATTCTTTGTCATTCAGATAAAAGATCTGACAAAATGAAGAGAATTAGATATATAACTGCAGACGAATCACCCTTAAAGGATGGTCCTGCAGCCCCTCTGGTGGCCTGCTCAACCAGCATGTCGACTAACAGTCTAATGTCGGATCCTGAGAAACTTGGTGCTGAGACATACGCTTGTTCCTCAAAACATATATTGTGGAAAGCCTCATCCTCAACTGGTCTCTCTAATACGGCTCCTGCATGAGAATTTAGGTGTTGGATATATACAAAAAAAAGACGAGGAAAGAAGGAAGAGCTCAGATGTACCTGCAGTAGTGGCAGAAGATTCTTTTGCCCCGACATCCGTGCTTGGATTCTTCAAGTTATCTGAAAGAAAGCAAAGCGCGGAAATAATTAAAGGAGAAATAAATCCTGAATTCCCTAACTCTTTCAACTGCTACTCGAGTAGGGTATCATCGGATTTAGATATACCTGGGCATAGAATTGTTGGTTCAACACTATTAACCTGCTCAGTATCCATGTTCGTGTCAACATCCATGGGCTCGTCATGAATGACATCACACATCTGCTGCACGAAGCTATTCAAATGGTCAGAATTAGGGAATACAGAATCTTGTGGAAGTTCACCTTCATCATGGTTTCCTGAAATATAGAACATAAGTAAGTTCAACAAATCCAAAAGGTGAATCATCTTAAAGAAATAAAAACAATAAGGTATTACCCTCCTCTCCGCCGGTGATGCCTCCTAACTCCGCTCCATAGGTGCGCCGACCAACATGTGGTTTATGAGCGATCTTCTTCCGTTTCGGAATACGAACTCTCACAGAACCAATGAGCTGTTCATGCATGAACTTACTACGCATTTCAACCTGTGTAGGAGCTTTGCCGCTAGGTCGAGACCTCGCATAGCGAGAAGCGAGCGACTCATGCTCATCAACCATTCTACCTGGGGTGATAAGTGTCATCTTGTTAGGATAAGTGAATAAGACCTTTCGCTCTGGTTTTTGAAAAGTCAATTGAGATTTAGAAAGGATATGACGTTGATGCCAACGAAAGAGGGCTAGATCCATTAATCCTGAAAAGAAAGAGTTGGACAAACCTGTAGAAGGTTCTTCCCCCTCGGTACCTATGTCCACGTATTCTTCCTCAGAAGTCTCATCCTCATCGTCAGTAGGAAGAAGTTCTTCATCATCCTCCATCCTATTTCTACTCAAAAGGGAGGGTTTAGCAGGCTTTTCCCCCTATTTCTTTGAAAGCTCAGCCTTACGAGTAGCCTTGATAGTGATTTGAACCAAATGCTCGGCCTCCAACTCTGAAAGGCTCCTCACGCCTATAAACTCATTGGCAAAAAGGAACCACTTGCAGCTGAGGAAGGTAAGCAACGGCTTTTGCTTAGATGAAGGAAGAGCGAAGTAGGCTCCAGTACAGCCCACCATAGTCCAAAGCCATGCTCGAACGCCATCAATAAGCCCTCCATCAATCTTCAAACCACGGCTCGGATTCCCAACATACAGCTAGTCGTAACCGATCTGGCGAGCAAAGCGACACGGAAGGTAAGGCTCTATATGACAACGATTCTTCACCTGAAGAACAAGATATCCAACGCGGATGTTCACCAACCAACAGAAACAACCAGCGTCAAGAGAAGTCCGACCAGTCCTGGGTCTCTCCTCATCAATCAACACATCATCGTAACGACCCGAGAAACGAGGAAAACACTTGAAGAACTCTCAGCTCTTACGAACTTGAAGCTCTCGTTGTACATCAGTGAACATCTTCCCGAACCATTTACTCCTTTCCAATAGCTGCACAAAAGGGACGGAGACATCAACAGTACTGGGCACCGACATCAAATCAGGATGGTGAAGAACGAGCCACGCCATCAGGTATGTATACGGAAGCTCGACCTTTACAGAAATAAGCTCGGTCGACGGTTCAGGACCTACCTGTGTAAAACCATCGACCAAATACCTAAGCCCATAATGGATGCCAGCAACCATCGCCGGAAGCAGAGAAAGCTCCCTCCCGTAAGCTACCTGAACGGTAGGGAAGAGCACCTCAAGAGGTAAGGCGTGAGAAAATTGATATGGAACGACACGCTTCTTCAACCAAATAACAAGATAGCCTGCTAGCAGAGTCTTGGGATGAATGGACTTCTGTGCATGACAAAGGAATGTTCGAAACTTGGTCCCTGCAGAAAAAGCTCCCTCAGCACTGGCAATAGTCCATTAACTCATTAATGGCAGAAGGTGTCAAAACATCTAACTCACGAACAGTCTCGCTTAAATCACCCTCCAAATGCTGGAATAGATAAACGTCGAACTGCTTTAAGATGATCTGTCTCTTCCTCTTCGCCTGAGTGGTCACTTTGATTAGAGATGTATAATAGTGACATGTAAGATCCCAAAGTGTGTCATACATATCGGCGAATCCTTCTTCATCCGCTCCAATTGTAGGTTCGAGGGAAAGTACTCCTGGTACGGACAATCCCCCATCGGAAGACCAGAAACTTTGTGCATCTCATGCAAAGGTAACCCTAACTCTCCACTACAAGATAGAAATGTGTTACTATCGGGGACATATGTTTCTAATAATGCTAGGAAATGGCGACAGCTGACCGGGAATCCATACATGGTGGCCCGTATAGGCGCATACAACCCACTGCTTCTCAGATCACTCTCCCAACGTCCCAAGACGTAACCAGTCATACGGGTCCACCATCCCTTGGGTTGTGAGTAAACCCAACCAAAACATCTAAAATCTGGTGGAGGTAGCTTCCTCCCGAGCTTAGCCAAATGATTCCTCACAGTAGGAGCAGCTGCTGATACCTCGTCTGGGGGTGTGGTATCAAGACCCAGAATCCCTGGTCGAAGACCACGAATATAGTTATGCCCATCGAAGCCTGGAGTCTTATGGTGGGAGATATATCCGCAATGAACTCGGTCGCCATCATCTGTGAGATTCTAGGACATCCGTCGCTGTACAGCCTGCCCCTCCAAATGAGTAAAGGAATGCTGACGGGGAATGGAAGGAATATAAAGAAGAGCTCCTTCGTCATTATTCAACCAATGCTCATCAGCAAAAGTCAACCTAGCCGGATCCTCAACGAAATCTCAAAACAGATAACCAGGTCTCTCTAAAGCCTGAGTGGAAATGGAGTCTGCGGTAAAAGGAGCATCAGTGATCAACTGGCGTAATGAATGGCGTCCCCCATCTCGTATCAAACGGCAGGACTCATCGGAACGACTTCTATCAAACTGAGGAAGTGGAACAATAGCCTGCCTGTCAGCAATAGAAGAGAAAACCTCCCCACTACAACCGGTAGTAGCATGAGGGGGAAGACTGTCCGTAGGGAATTCAACTGCAACAAAACAAGGATAGAGTCAAAAAATTATTCATGAATTACACAAGAATTAAATCCATCTCACAAGAAAGCAAAATAGGATCTTCCATTGGGCAATTGGCGAGATGATTTTGAGTGTCCTACACTGAAAGAGTGGTATACATCATCATGTAAACAACGTGGTAACATACCCCGACCTACACAGTGTAAGACAACACGAAATCGCCCCAATATGCCGGAAGACTTGAATTGGCCAAGCAAAACAAGTCTGAAACCTCGATCCCCACGAAGGAGGATGTCGGCTCTTCCCGAATGACCCGCGAAGGGGCCAAACGAGGATATAGCAGAACCATGAATTTCCTGAAGCCTCGATCCCCGCGAAGGAGGATGTCGGCTCTTCCCGAATGACCCACGAAGGGGCCAAACGAGGATATAGCAGAACCACGAATTTCCTGAAGCCTCGATCCCCGCAAAGGAGGATGTCGGCTCTTCCCGAATGACCCGCGAAGGTGCCAAACGAGGATATAGCAGAACCACGAATTTCTTAAAACCTCGATCCCCGCGAAGGAGGATGTCGGTTCTTCCCGAATGACCCGCGAAGGGATCAATCGGGGATACAGAAAGCACACAGCACACATGCTCACCAACAAAAGAGAAAGCCGCAGAGGAGGATGCCGCGGGAGCCTCCCTCTCGCTATGCTGTGAAAAGGAGCGGCTCCTATGAAATCGCGATCGGCGCGGAGACATGGAGAACCTGCAATAAAAATTGACGGGTCAGGTACAATCATGAATCTGAACGCCCGAGATTTAAAATGAAAATTAAGAACTTTAACTAAAATCCTATAAAATAAATAGGATTTTATAGTTGAAGTCTAATTAAACCTATGAGTTTTGTGCATGAAAAACAATGAGCTCATATTGCGGTGTAAACCCTCATGATAAATTTCTAGTGAAATACCCAAAATACCACTCGTGTTCAATGCTAAATTCTAGTCAAGGACACGCTCGAATTGGATCATGATCATCGTGTTTGTTCACCTAACACCCCTAATATTTCACAATTTTGGCTAACTTTACAAATAAACCCTTCTGTAAAATTTGGCCAATTTTGCAAATAGACCCCTCCACAAATTTTGGTCTAGTTTCCGCATACCCTTCTCAAAAGTTTGGTCATGGATTTGTGGTCTAAACTTTGGAAATTTTAGCCATTTTGCAAATAAACCCCTCTACAATATATGGTTGCTTTTTACAAATAAACACCTCAACAATGTTGATTCTTTTGCATGAAAACACCCCTCAAAGTTTGGCCAAATGGGTGTGAAATTTTAGTCCCAAATTTCAGTCCACTTTTGCACAAAAGTCCTCAAATTTTAGTCCACTTTTGCACAAAAGCCCCTCAAATTTCGGCCATAGTGTTGTTTTTGCATAAACCCCCCCCCCCCAAATCTTGGTCCATGCACACAATCCATCATCAAAATCCTATCTTTTTCACAAAACCTAACTCATGAGAACAAAAAGCTATAATCTTGGCATATAAATTCATGTCATACTCCCATTACAAGCATAAAATTGCAATCTTTCTTAAAAAAAGGAGAGAGTTTTGAAGGAGAACTTACCCAAATTAAGAAGTCTCCTTTGAGCTTGAAGATGAAGAAAACACCTAGCCTTGAGGGGAGTATATTTTCGGCCAAGAGAAGAGCATATAAAATCCGGTTTTTTATTTGGGATTGAGGGGTTTTAAAGAGGAGAGTTTCAATGGGTTTGGAGTTCTTAAAGGATAAGAACAATGGTGTTTGAATAAGAGGAGGAAGAAGATAGAGTTTAGGGGGGGAAATGACTCTCTTTTGAAAATTTGAAAGAGGGGGAAGGCACATAATACAAAAGAAAACAAAAGAAAGAGGAATTATAGACAAATGTCTCGGTTTTTTGAACCGAGACACCCAAGGGTGTCTCGGCCAAGGTTGAGACACCCACGGGTGTCTCGGCCCGGTTTGAACCCCCGGATATGTTTTTCAAGCCCGAATTTCACCTGTCTTCCCCGGTTATTGGATATTTTGACAGAATCAAAACTAATCAAGATCAGATGATCCAAAATCCTAAGGTCAACGTTGATCAACGCGTAACCCTAGGTCAACGCCAGTCAACACGTTGCGATGAAAAAGTTAACGTCGGGCGATTCAAAACCCTAGGGTCAACGTCGGTCAACACGTAACCCTAGGTCAACGCCAGTCAACGCGTTGCGATGAAAAAGTCAACGTATGGCAATTCAAAACCCTAGGGTCAACGCGTAACCCTAGGTCAACGCTAGTCAACGCGTTGCGATGAAAAAGTCAATGTACGACGATTTAAACCCTAAGGTCAACGCATAACCCTAGGTCAACACCAGTCAACGCGTAACCCTAGGTCAATGCCAATCAATGCGTTACAATGAAAGAGTCGATGCGACAAAGAGGGTCAGTTCTAAGTCAACGCAATGACACGAGCCAAACTCAACTCATCAATTTTAGACTCGAGACTCCGACGACGGCTAGACGATAAACGCAGCGCTGGAAGGACTTCAGCTATTCGTCAAAGCATCGAATAGACTGAAAATCGAAGGAGCCAAGAGTTAAAGCTAACTACAGGTCTTTTACACCGATTGAAGGCTGGACCAGTCACATCCAAAGTATTCCAGCCTCTTCTATAAAAGAGACGAGTCTGGAACGCTTTGGAGGGGGTATCTGTAGGCATCGAAAATTGCCTATATGTCTCCATGAACGGCTCAGTGCTAAGAAAAGACGATGAACATCACTATCCAATTCACAGAAACTTGATTAACATTAACGAATGCCTAAAGTGGATCGACGAACTACGTGGAGTAACGGAGTTTCAGAATAATTAGGATATGAACTGATCGGGAGCCCCGCATAACTTACAAAAGGGGAAGCGCCATATGTGTCCCGGTTTAATCCACAACGATCTAATCATTAGAGCTTATAAATCTCCTCGTCGGCTTTCCAACGCACTTTGAATCACTCAAATCCGAGTTCGGACGAAGAAATTACGTGGGAAACGGACAAGTGCACGAAAAAGAGCGTCTCAGCCTGAGTTGAGACACCTCGAGGTGTCTCGGCACAAGCGAGACACCCCAAGGTGTCTCGGCCAAGGGTGTCTCGGCCTCGCTGAGACACACAGGGGTGTCTCCAGGCCTAAAAATAGGCTGTTGTGCAGTTTCAACCATCCGAACTCCCTTGGAGCCTATAAATACAGCCCCAGGCCCTTGTTTTTTTGAGATCTGGAATTTTGGAGAATTAGCGAAGCCCTGCTAGACTGAAGATTGATCGAGTTCTTTAACGCAAGAGAGAGAGATTCCTCAGATCTGCATCATCTACGTCCGTTCCTTAGGATTATCTCGTTGTGATAATCTTAAGAAGAGCAATTATCTCGTCATTGTCGAGATAAGCACTTCTGCTTCTAGATTTCTTCGCAAATCGACGAGTTCTGTATCTGATCTGATTGTCAGGTAGTCCCCGGATATCAACGTCTCCGTCACTGGCTAAAGACCCACACAAACAAGAAACAACGAACGGGTCTTACGTTATTTTTGAGAAAGTTGTAACCTTTTATTTTTTTTTGTAGAAAATTTGAATTCTTTGTAAACGATTAATATTATAATGAATTCAACAATGAAGGCAACTTTTACCGAAAACACAAATATGAGGATTTTCTTTCCTCAGGTAAGTCTAGTCCCACGAAGGCACGTAAGTGTCGTCGAGTCTCATATGAGACCTCAGCCCAAGTGGCTTTTGATAATTCAACTTGAGTTAGTCTCGAGGAAAAGTCTAAGCCCCTCAAAGAGGAGGCTCCAGAAACTAGCCGTCAGGCTAAGAAATGGGTTGTCAAGTAACCTATCCAAACTTCGGGTTCTACTTGCTAAATTATGGCTTTTGAAAATGAACCTCGCTCAGCTCTGGCTGAAGCAAAGGTTTCTACTAGTTCATTGTCGAGACGTGCTCGACAACGTCAGCGTCAGCACCAAGCTCGCCGCATTGCTCGAGCTTTGGTCTCGCTAAACGGTTTTCATTATCGACCGAAGGTTAATCAACCTAAGGTCAATAAGTCTGACGAGGGTCAGGTGAATGAGGAACGTCCAAATGACGGACCTCACCTTATACCCGAGTAGGCTCCGACAACAAACCTCATGCTCGAAAAGAGGTTCAACAGTTTCAACAAGCGGTTCATACCGATGTTCGTGAAGAAAATGAACCTCAGGTTAAGAGCCAACTGAGAAGGCATAAGCGTCAAGCTCGTTTTACCAACGGATGTCGTCACATGAATGATGGAGTTCGCCAATCTACCCAAGTTCATCAACCTCTATCATTTAGAGGGTCTCACTTGGGTAAAGCCAAGTTGACAGAGACGACTGGGGGTTGCCCTGTTGGTGACCTTCGGGATTATCTCACGTGCAAACATAGCATGAGTCAGATGTAACTCATTGCTACTGTGAGAAGCTTATCTCTGCGGTGCTTTCCCAATGCCCATGTGGGGAGTCAACGCATAAATCTTTAGTCTTCAAATGGTTGACTGAACTGCCGATGGTCTCATCATCAAGAAGAAGACGCTTTCGTTCTAAGAAACAAGCATTCAAGAATCGTCATATTAAAGTGACGATCAACATGGCCAGCAAGGGTAAAAGCAAAATCTCAGCTGATGATTCTGAGTCTTATGATTTTGAAAGATCTCCCAGATTACGAGAGGCACTCATTGAAAGTCAGGGTGTTTACCAACATACTCGTTCTCGTACTGGAGCAATGATCCCACTAGATTACCACAAACTAGCGGGTATATCCTATGGTATCGATCAAGAATCTAAAAATTCAGTCATTGTTACTTCTCAGCCTTCTAATACCGACCAAAGTGAGCAAGCAAGTGCTCACATGACAGGAAAAGAGGAAGAGCTCTCGCGGCAGCTGGAAGAGCAATAATCAACCATTCTGAAACAGCAGGAGTCCATCAGACGCCTGGAAGCAATGGTGGAGAGACTCCATGAGGAGAAGGAAAAGAACAATAAGAAGACTCATTCCCAAGCCTCAGGATCTAGGCGTAGAAGACCTTCACCTGTTGATGAAGATCGCTATGATGAAGATGACGAAGAAAGGGTTGTGAAGATTCATTCTGAATCATCCGAAGTTGAATCTAATCTTCGTACGAAAGAACGGGATCAGAAATGGGAGAATTTCCAGAAGCAACTTGATGCACTAAAGCTTCAAGGAAACTTCAAAGAGTTGGGGGTGTCAATACCCTATCCAAGTGAATGGGATGCGATCCCATATCCTCCAAAATTCAAACCACTCAACTTGGTGTAATTTGATGGCAAGGGTTCTCCTACCCAACACATTTACTACTTCCAAGCACAGACCTGTTATATAGTTGGTAATGACCCTATTATGACTCGATTATTCATTAGCACTCTTAAGGGGATAGCTTTTGAGTGGTTTCGCAGACTCGAGCCAGGATCAATCCAGAGTTAGAGAGATTTAGAGAGGCTTTTCTTAGCCCGATTCTTCGACGATGACACTGAAGTGTCCATGGCTACCTTATTGTCTGAGAAGTAGAAGAAGACAGAGTCAGTCAGTGATTTCGTCAAGAGATTTAGAAATCGATCGTTGCATTCACGCGATCAAGTTTCTGAAGCTACTCTCGTGGAGATGTGCCGCAACAATCTTTCTATCAATATCTTGTCCAAGATGGGCGCTATTGAAGCCCATTCATGGAAAGATTTGGTTTGGCAAGGGGAACAGGTAGAGAACATGCTTAAGAGGATAAATGCTGAAGAACCTCAAGAATCCTAGCCTAAAAAAGGAGGTGGTAAAGACTATAGAATGTTACATTGATGACTTAGTTGTTAAAAGTCGTGACAAGGGAAACCATTTGCACGACTTGAAAACAATGTTTGATCTTATGCGAGCGCACCAACTCAAGATGAATCCGACTAAGTCATTTTTAGGGATGGCTAGCGGTAAATTTCTCGGATTCGTGGTCACGGCTAACGAAATTCGTTTGGATCCAGATAAAGTCAAGGCCATCCAAGAGCTGCCACCTCCCAGGAATCTTAAGGAGCTTCGAGGCTTACAAGGACGATTGGCGTATATTCGTAGGTTCATTTCTAACCTATCTGATAAATGCTAACCATTTTCAAAACTAATGAAGAAAGGAGTATCCTTTATGTGGGATGAGGTTTGCCAGAAAGCGTTCAAAGAGATTAAGCAATATCTCTCTAATCCACCGATATTGGTCGTACCGAAGTCAGGTAAACCTTTCTTGATATACATCCGGGCTACAGATCATGCATTAGCAGGACTCTTGGCACAAGATGATGAAAACGGCCATGAACAAGTTGTCTACTATCTCAGTAGGATTCTATCGGGTGCTGAACCTCGTTATCCTCTTATTGAGAAGGAATGTTTGGTGTTGGTCTTCACAGTTTAGAAAATACAACATTATTTGGTCGGGCAAACCATACGTGTCATTTCCCAGATTAATCCTATTCGAGTGTTCATGACACAGCCTAGTGCATTAAATTGGCGACTCGCCAGATGAGCTTTATTGCTTTCCTAATATGACATTCACTTCAAACCTCAAAAAGCAGTGAAAGGTCAGGCTATTTGTGACCTTATGGCTAATCATCCACTGAAAGAAAAGGTCGAATTATACCAGGACATACCTGATGAGACGTATGAAGCAAACATCGTCTCTAGAGAATAAGTATAATAATTGTACTTCGATGGTGCAGCAAGGACAAGTTCTACTGGTCAGGTTATAGTTGGAGTGGGGGTTGTCTTTATCTCTCCCCAAAATCACATACTCCCACACGTCGTTTCTTTAACAGAGCATTGTTCTAATAATGTGGCTGAATACAATGCTTTGTTGGTTAGCCTAGATATAGCCAAACAGCTGGGGGTGAGACACCTAGAAGCGTACGGTGATTCTCAACTCATTGTTAACCAAATGAAGGGAGAATATGAGGTTAGGAATGAAGACCTCATTCCTTACCATACAACAGCAATCGCATTGGCTGATTCCTTTGAGGGCTTCTACATCGACCATATACCCCGTCTCAAGAATACCTATGCTGATGCATTGGCGTCACTGGCATCTACCCTTGCTTTACCCGAAAGTACTACCCAGCAGGTCACAGTGACAAGCAGACAATTATTCAAATCAAAGTATACACTACAGATCAACACAGTTGAAGAGGAACCTGCAACACTCGAACCTAGAGATTGGTGATTTCCGATCATCGATTATGTCTTATACGACTTATTGCCTGAAGACATCAAGGAAAGAGAATATATTCATAAATGAGCACCTAGATTCTACTATAATTCTCAATCCCAAACTCTGTATCAAAAATCATACGATGGGCTTTTACTTTGCTGTTTGTCAAATAGAGAAGCAAAAGAAGCTCTTAAAGAAGCTCATGATGGCATCTGTGGAGCTCATAGCCTAGTCCTAAGTTGTGGGACCGACTATGCAGATTGGGTTATTATTGGCCTAGCATGGTACAAGATGCTGTCGACTATGCTAAACGATGTCATGCCTGCCAGATACATGCTAATTACATACATCGACCGCCCCAGCATCTTCATCCGTCAACCACTTCATGGCCTTTTGAAACATAGCGAATGGACATTGTTGGCCTAGTGACACCACCCTCTTCTAAAGGATATTGCTTCATCTTAGCGATAACTGATTACTTTTCTAAATGGGCAGAAGCAATCCCGTTGAGAGAAGTCAATATGAGTGATGTTGTTAAAAATTTAAAACATCATATCGTATACAGGTATGGAGTTCCGAGGCGTATCATTCATGATAATGGGCCCCAATTCGTTAGCCAAGCCTTCACCTGATTCTGTGATAAATTCAGGATCAAGAATTTGGCTTCGACGGCTTATAATCCTGCTGCTAATGGGCAAGCATAAGCATTTAACAAAACCATCGTCAGAATTCTCACAAAGATAGTGTCGACGAATAAAAGAGATTGGAATGAGAAATTGGGTTAAAGTTTGTGGGCTTATTGCACAACGGTTCGCACGCCGACAGGAGCGACACCATATTCCTTGGTATACGGATGTGAAGCCGTATTGCCATTGGAGATCCAAATTCTATCTTTACGAATAGGACTCACAATTGGTATGACAACGGAGGAAAGTCATCACCGACGTCTTGAAGAATAAGAAGCGCTTGATGAAAAGCGACTATTAGCTCAGCAACACATTGAGCTTTATCAAGCTCGGATTTACAGAGCGTTCGATAAGAAGGTTAGATACCGCACGTTCAAAGAAGGCGACTTGGTTCTTGCAATTCGGCATCCAATGATTTTGAACTCTAAGAAGAAAGGGAAGTTTGAGCCAAAATGGGAAGGGCCATTTGTAGTAGAAACTGTCTACTCAAATGGAGTCTATCGTCTTATCATCCAAGATGGCGAGAAACTTATGATGTCTATGAATGGTAAATTTCTGAAGAAATATTACCCGTAGACTTCACCATCAGATGTACCTTACCACAGGAGAAGAAGCAAATAAAGGTAATGATTTTTTTATTTCATCTCCTCCAAATTTCCCTCACTAATCCTCTTCAATAGGATAGTGAGACTATTATTATATCAATTCTACCTCTGATGGCTGATGGTTTTTCAATAGTAGTAACCTACTATGTGATGTGTTACTTCATGATGTCATCTTCCTAACGTCGTCATTTCCCCAAATGACGTTTGTTCTCCAAACTTAGGCCTACTAAGTGATGTGTCTTCGTTTCTATCATCATCGTCATATTTCTAAAGTCACTGAATAATGTCATTTTCCTAAAGTCGTCATTTTCTCAAATGACGTTCGTTTTCTTAAATTAGGCCTACCAAGTGATGTGTCTTTGTTCTCATCATCATCGTCATACTTCTATAGTCACTGAATGATGTCATTTCCTAACATCGTCATTTCCCCAAATAACGTTCGTTTTCTAACATTAGCCTACCAAGTGATGAGTCTTTGTTCTCATCATTGTCGTCATACTTCTAAAGTCACTGAACGATGTCATTTTCCTAACGTCGTCATTTCCCTAAATGACGTTCGTTTTCCAAACTTAGGCCTACCAAGTGATGAGCCTTCATTTCTATCATCATCGTCATACTTCTAAAGTCACTGAATGATGTAATTTTCCTAACATCGTCATTTCCCTAAATGATGTTCGTTTTCCAAACTTAGGCCTACCAAGTGATGTGTCTTCGTTTCAATCAGCATCGTCATACTTCTATAGTCACTGAACGATATTATTTTCCTAACGTCGTCATTTCCCCAAGTGACGTTCATTTTCTAACATTGGCCTACCAAGTGATGTACCTTTGTTCTCATCCTCATCGTCATACTTCAATAGTCACTGAACGATGTCATTTTCCTAACATCATCATTTTCCGAAATGATGTTCGTTTTCTTAACTTAGGCCTACCAAGTGATGTGCCTTTGTTATCATCATCATCATCATACTTCTATAGTCACTGAACAATGTTATTTTTCTAACATCGTCATTTCCCCAAATGACGTTCGTTTTCTAACATTGGCCTACCAAGTGATGTGCCTTTGTTCTCATCATTGTTGTCATACTTCTAAAGTCACTGAACGATGTCATTTTCCTAATGCCGTCATTTTCCCAAATGATGTTCGTTTTCCAACTTAGGCCTACCAAGTGATGTGCCTTCGTTTTAATCATCATCATCATGCTGCTTAGTCACTGAACGATGTCATTTTCCTAACGTCATCATTTTCCCAAATGACATTCGTTTTCTTAACTTAGGCCTACCAAGTGATGTGCCTTCGTTTCCATCATCATCGTCATACTACTTAGTCACTGAACGATGTCATTTTCCAAACGTCGTCATTTTCCCAAATGATGTTTGTTTTCTAACTTAGGCCCACCAAGTGATGTGCCTTTGTCGTTGTTATTCTAAGTCATTCAATGACTTGATCATTCCTACATCGTCATTTTTTAAATGATGTTCGTTTTTCCAATAAGTTCGTACTTCACTATGTTTTGAGCTTCGTTCTTAGTACTTGGTTATATTTTGAACCTCTTTATCATACATTTGATTTGAAGTCTAAAAGAGACTAAAGATAGAAGGAAAATCTTAGCATTAAAGTCTAAGGGAAACTCTTTGACAACTCATCATACTGAGGGGAAAAGTATGCCTTGTCCAATTCAAACGGCAGTTGGTAAAGACAACTCAAGTCCGTTGATAGCTGAGGGTTTGCTAAATCCTAAATTAGAATGCTTCAGTTATGCAAAAGAACAATATGTGGATAAAATATAAATTTTATTCATATATAGTTAAAAGTACAGATACTCGAAGTACATACATCGAACTTAGAAGACTTGAACTACAATACGAGGTTCAGTTATAAGTTCTTTCAACTACAATACGAGGTTCAGTTACATGTTCTTTCAACTACAATACGTGGTTCGGTTACAAGTTCTTTTGACGACATTCGACTACAATATGAAGTTCAAGATTGCACTACGAGCTTCGTCCGTAACAAACTCGCTACCTTGTTGTTGAAGTTCTATCTTCTGTTCCTGGGCATGAAGTCTTCCCCATACCCAACTTTTATCTTTGGTGCTTGTAGCACACGTTTACCTACTTGGGTAAACTAACTACTAATAGAAACACCACAAGCTCTGAGCATAGAATCAACACTTCTCCCATCTCCGCAGAACGTGAAGATAACTCTAACATTGTTACTGACTCCTCCGAAAAGAGGCACTTCACTGAGTCTGTGAAGCTGCCGCATAGACCGAAGTCCAGCAAAGGGACTGCATGCTTGGGGGAGCATGACATGTCAAAACAGCAAGTATATTTGAATTTAAGATATCTCTTCGAGATTACATTCAAAAGTCCAACAAGTTATCGAAATATATCATAATTTTGACTCTGAACACTAAGGAATCCTCAAATGAGCGAGCTACTACGAAGACCAAGAGATCAGGGATCGGGTCAGAAGAGTTACCTGAAGCGACAGAGTCATCAACTTTGCCTACCTCACCGACGACGATTATCGGAGCTTGGAGTCTAATAGGAAGCAAAGGTGAAAGTCTTAAAATGGTTCGTTTCCTCTGAATCATTTTGGAAACAAGGTACAAAAGAGGAAGATGAATCCTCTCGAAAAGCGACTGCCTATTTATAGGCGAAAGAGCCAACCAAGTGGCTGGGATTCGTTACACGAATCCCTAAGCACTGAATCGCCAAAGGGTGCTGAGAACAAAGCCGCACAATCAATTGCATTCGTAATTAACACCAAAGAAAATGTGGCTCAAAGCGACGCATTAAGTGCTCAAGACTTAACGCTGATGATATGAAACGACAGATTCTTATGGATTAACAGTCTTGGAACTGTTGAAAGTTGCCACATCGTTCAACAAGATTTATTCTCAATCCTAAGTCAAAAAATAATGAGGGTCGCAATTTCAAACTGAACTTAAGTATTGAAACTCGATCGAAAGTGTATTCGAACCTCGTCTTCGACGAAGGGCATCCCTCTATTCGAACTCAAGTGTTAAAACTTGATGGAAATTGGATCCGAACGTCGTCTTCGACGAAGGTCGTTCCTTTAATTATACTTAAATATTGGATCTGAACCTCGTCTTAGACGAAAGTCGTTCCTCTAATTGAACTCAAGTATTGAGACTTGATCAAAATTGGATCCGAACCTCGTCTTCGACGAATATCATTCCTTTAATTATACTTAAATATTGGATCTGAACCTCATCTTAGACAAAGGTCGTTCCTCTAATTGAACTCAAGTATTGAGACTTGATCAAAATTGGATCCGAACCTCATCTTCGACGAAGGTCGTTCCTTTAATTATACTTAAAAATTGGATTCGAACCTTGTCTTCGACATAGGTCGTTCCTTGGATTTTACTCAAGTATTAAAACTCGATTGAGATCGGATTTGAACCTCGTCTTCCACGAAGGTCATTCTGCTAACAGGGTTCAAACGCCAAGGTTTAATTGAACGAGACCAGAACCTTGTTATGTCAAATATGAATTGGAATTTGAATCTAACCTCGTATCAGAGTAACAAGGTTCGTACTTCAAGTCTTAAAATCACAAAGCAACGAAGTTTATGAGCTTTGGCATTAGATTATGCATTAAAGTGGAAAATAGAGTTAGTGAACAAAGACATTCTAAATTCTACTTATAAAAAATGTGAGGAAGGAGGCTAGAAAAGTCCGATAAAGTAAATGGAGCTAAATGGACCTAGCGATCTGATGAATCTCCTCAGCAAGCTTAGCTATAGATTCCTGGTTTTCTATCTTAATGTCAACCAAAGCATGTCTACGCAGCTCTTCATCGGAATAGACACTCATGTCATTTACAGCTTTTTCTAACTGATCCTTTTGATCAATTTTGGATTGAAGCAAGGGCTGGTGCTGCATTTGTTTTGAAGCCAATGTCTGCCTCATGTCTGTCATGCCCGCCAACTCTGCTTCAGCCTTCGCCAGTTGGGCCTAAAGAGCCTTGAATTGAGCTTGAAGATGGTCGACCTGAAGTTGCTTTTGAAGTTCGGCGTTTGCAACCTTTCTACACTTATGGGACAAATTCTCTTCAATCTCTTTAAACTCCTTAATTCATTGCTTGGTCTCAAGCAATTAACGATCAAATTCAAATAAGGAGTCATCCCTTTACCGTATAGTTTGCATGGCCCGTTCCTCAGCTAAAGGGTAAAGGGATCGAGACTGACGATCTTGCCATTGATTAAAAAGATCTTCAACCTTGGTCATGTGCAAGCAGTACGGCAATACTACAAGGTCGGAGGTCAAATTCTTCATCAAGTCCAAGAAAGGCACCAACACCTCTTTAACCTTTACAAAATTCCCTCCATAGTCTAAAACCTGAGCGGAAGATTCTCTCAGAATGCTAAGAAAGTTCTCCGATATTTTTGATACGGTGAAATTTCTCGTTGAAAGTGGAGGAGAAGTGTGTGTGCTACTACAGGACACCATTGCATGAGTAGCGGCAGAAGAATCTCTAGCTGTTGTGAAAACTGGTGGCGCATGGCACACGGTGAGAGCGTCAATAGTTGTAGCAACCATTGCAGTAGTGGTAGGAACAACAGCGACTGCGGTACTTGGTACGACGTGAGTCTCAATCGTCACACTGGAACTCATAGACATAACACTGGTATCCATAGTTTTTGTAGCTTCTGTTCGTGCGGGAAATTGCGTTATTCTTCATTAATGATTCTGTTACAACTTTGACAACAACTTTATGCGTTTACAAAGAGATCCGGTCTTTTTATAAGATCCGGTTTACAACAAAATCAAAATAAAGAAATAAAAATTACAACTTTCCTTGAACAAATCACGAGTTTCCTGTTTTACGGTCCCTCGCTTTGTGGGGTTCTTCGCCTGTGCCGGGGTTGAGTACCGTGGACCACCGCGCAATCTCGATCTGAATAGATCTACGTGGTATAACGGGTACTACCCCACCAAGGAGATAGTAGCCGAGAGGGATCGTTTCACCAAGGAAACGCTCGCTCTAATCTCGGGATCTAAGAGCCAAGCTTAGATCCGGAGTAGTGTCACGTAGATCTGGTCGTCCAAGTCTTCAAGCCTTCACAATCCGAGTTGAGGTCGCAATCCGGTAGAGTTTCGGCTCTTCAGAAGTTTCAGAAAAGTCCTCTCAAATGAACGAGTGCCAGGCCTATTTATAGGCACTCAAAACTGTGCCTTTGGCACAGAACTGTGCCTAGCCACCTCTGGGTGGCTCGGCCATAGCCGAGCCACCCAGGGGTGGCTCGGCCATAGCCGAGCCACCTCAGGGTGGCTCGGCCTTGGTCGAGTTCCCCCAGGTGCGCTGGTTTCGTCGTTTTCCGGTGTTTCCGGTTCTCCGTCGTTCGGATTTGATTCGGTTTCTGGAATTGACTTGATTCCAAATATGGCAGTTAATCCGTTTCTGAGTTCGAGTCTGGGATTGGTCCCGATTCGATCGTTATATCACCGAGTTCGTTCTTGTTTAGATGACTCGGTGATTCCCCGAAACGTTGGTTCGATTCCACGTGCGTACGTGTTCCATTGTTCGTGTGCCTTGTCGCCTCGACCCTTCGTTGATTCGTTCAGGTCTTGATTCGATTCCCCGAATCTTCATTTAGCAGTAGCTCCGCTTCGGTGTTTGAGTTCAAGTCCGTTTTGTTTGTTGGACGACTCGCTAACTTTCCGAACCGTTGGTTTGGTCCCGCACGCGAACGTATTCCGTTGCTTGCGTGCCTCGTCGCCTTGTCGCTCGAATGTCCGTTGTTTTGTCGAATCATCATGCTGAGCTAAGCTAAGGGACCTATAGGCAATTTTATACGCCTACAGCTTCAGCTATGGTGGTTGGCGTAGATTCATTGCCCTCGGCTTCTTCAAGAGCATCAGTCGGATTATCAGCTGTGCCTACTTCTATAGCCAAACTTGAAGGCACCCTACTTTTAGTAGCATCATCAGAAGCTGGTCTTGCCTCAATACATACATCGGTAAAGGCAGTAGAATCTGTGGAAACAACTAAGCACGGCGAACAAAGTCGTTAATATCTTAAAAATCCAGAAAGATAAATGACTATACGCCTATCTTACCAGGATCAATAGGAGTGTCTTCGGTGTGAGTACTCGGCGCCGAACGCAGTCCAGAGCGGAGTCGAGCTAGAGGAATCTCATCCTCAATCTCCGAATCCATCTGAAAACTGAGTGACTCTATCAAAGGAGTCATGGGCGGAGAAATATTACGCCTTGGTTTTTTGGCGACGCGTTTAGACTTGCGCATTCGCCCAATTTCCTTAGACTTTTCCCCCACTTGTCTCGGGGCCTCTTCTTCTGCAGTTTGTTCTAAATAAGAAGTATCAGAGGGAAACAGGTCAAATCTAAGATAAGTTAAACTTGACATACCAGTGATCCCTTTGTCGGGATGTGGTTCCTCAAGAACTAGGGATTGTCGATGAGAGCCTTCAGCAGTAGATCCATTGGAGGAGGCTCACAAGGTTCGCCCATAGGGGCGAAATCCTCAAATCTACCAAGATTTTCTCTATCTCTAAGAGCATCTCCTATATCGGAAGCAGTCGGCATGTGGCTCCCATATTCATCAACGTGAGGAGATCTATGATATATGTTCTCATTCAGAGCTGTGTCTATCTCCTCCTGAGTTTCATGAGGGCTAGGAGGACTGGTTTCCTCTACCTCGGCACTCTCTTTAGCATATAAGAACTCTTTGAGTCCTGGTATGCGGCTTCGCCTAGAAACATTTCCATATCTGTATCGACGCCGGATATATCGCAATCCTAAAGAATTGACATTGAAATTGGGAATCGTTGTGTTTTCCATACAGTGCCACTTGCAATAAGCAAGTGTGGTCTGAAGCTACGGATTTTGTGGTGGAAGTAAGAAACGAGCACATGTGCCGCCGGCAATAGTCCAATACTAAGCTCTAGCCCTAATAATCAAGCTACAACCCTCAGACATCAGTTGAGTATTGGGATTACTAACGTACAACTGAGTATACCCAAATTGGCAAGCGAAGCAGCAAGGCAAGTAAGGCTCTAACACGCACACTGGGCCGAAACGATAAATATGATACCTAGGGCGAATGGTCATAAGCCACATGAAGCAGCCAAGTGATAGAGAAGAATAGCCCCAGCCATTGGATGCATCCACAAGGGCCTGTCTGTAACTGGTTCCGAGGAAATGAGGAAATCATCGATTGAATTCCCATGTCTTGTGGTCGCGGAGAATGCGCCTTACCAAGGCCAAGTAAAGGTGCTCCCAGTCTAAATTCTCCAACCTTTGAATGAAGGGGATGATTTCACCCTCTGTACGAGCGGAAGGCATGCCCATAAGGGTTGGACAATGTAGAACAACCCATACCATGAAATAAGTGTATGGCAAGCCAACCTTTGGATTCTCGTTGCCACGACAGAATTGGTAACATAAACTCCGTAATCCATAGTGGATACGAGCAATCATGGCAGGAAGAAGGGCATAAGAATGGTCGTGTGCTAAACATACGGTTGTGAACACTACTTCCATTGGCAGCAAGTCGAAACTTTGAGAAACGACAACGACTTGATGAATCCATAGCATGAGATACCCTGCCAGCAAAGCCTTGGAAGAGATAGGCTCCCCACCTTGAAAGAAATAGCTCTCAAAGGTGGTACCAACTGGGTAACCTTGTTCATCCGATTCTAATATGTGATGCACGGGCGGATAAGTGAGTACTCGTCACGACAATTCACTCGCGTCACAAGGACCCAATGGCACCACAGGATCATTTTTATGCTCCAAATTCTTGAAGAGATATCGGGCCCAGATGTTATGGCTGAGGAGTTTCTCACCCCTCTTATTGAGGCATCCTTCCACATTCATACAAATGTGGTAATGACACATTACTTCCCAAAAGGTCTCTACCACTTGGGGTTGTTCCTTCTCTAGAGCAACTAATTCCCGTTGACCTGAGATATACTCCTCATACAGATAATTCCCGTTTGGTAGTCCGGAGACTTCTTCCATCTCGTGAAGAGCAATCCCTATCTCTCTATCAGGAGTACAGAAAGTATGGGTTATAGAATTATACAACTCCAAAATACCAAAGAGCTGGTGAGAATTATTGATCAACCCAAATTGTGTCGCCCTGATGGCCGCATAAAGACCAAACTTTTGTAGGTCCTCTTGGTTCTCCTACAAAATATATTCGGTGATACGAGGCTACCATTGTGTAGGACTCCAATGAGACCAACCTGGAGTTCTAAAGTCCTTGGCAGGGAATTAACCGTTTCTTTTAAAGAACGCACGACCAAAAGTGTTAGCCTCCTCAGCAGTCTTACCAATAGGGAGTTCTTTTTGAAAAAGCCCAGGGTGCAATCCGGTGATGTAATGTCCACCACTATCTATCTTTGCGCCGCTCTGAGAAAAGTGGCCACATATGACCCCTTCTTGTACTGGGGTTAAATCCCAGTCCATTCTTCTGGGAGCAGAGACAATCTTCAAAGCAGTAAGAGAGACGTCACGCTCCATCCGAGGAAGGAACAAATTTTGCCCATTTACAGTTCTAAGCCATTCGTAAGTCCCAATATCCAACAAGTCAGGATCCTCTGAAGAGTCTCCAAATAAGAGAACAGGCTTCACAATAGGTTCACGATTAATAGACTCTAATAGAGCATCAGTGATCATACGCCTAAACGTGGAAACTAAAGGTTCAGAGAGGAGATCAAATTCTTCTGGCACTCATTCTCCGAACAAAGGAATACTCTCAAGGGCAGAGTAACGAGGATGAATTGTAGTCACTTGAGTACCATCTGCTCCGAGATCACCACGTTAGGGAAGTAGAGTAGAAGGATATATGACTACACAAAAAGACAAACAAGATTAGTCTCAAACAGTAGTCACGGCCAAATAACACGAAGGTTATTCTGGCAACGAACGTCGAAAGTCGATCGAATGATGAACCTCGTGTTACAACAAAATGTTAAACTTCGTTGGCCAAGCAAGCCCATTCAATCTCGACAGTGATAACGAGGTTCGTCAGTTCAACGAGGTTCATTGGAGAATACGAAGTTCATCACCTGAAGACAAAATTTGCTAATCCAAAGAACGTAGTTGATGAAAAGACAAAGCTCATCATATAAACGAATTTCGTTTGACAATTCTAGAGGATGACCCTCGTCAAGATAGCCAACGATGTTGGACATGTGAAGTTCAACTTGCGGATAAGGCTCATCGAAAGGTGAAACAAGTCATAGAGATGAGAATCATCGATGACGAGCCTCATCCAGCCAAAAAGATGTCATCTTTATGATGAGTCTGGAAGAAACTATTCATCTTCCTCTAGAAACCCAAGTCTAAAATAGACAGGGCTGACATCCCTCAGAACGCAAATCATGCGTTTAAGATACCTGAGAAAGTGGGTAGAGCGGCGGGTTCGTGTGAAGAGCCAGCAACCTTCTTGCCCTTGCTCTTGCTTTGGTCTACAGCGGTCTTAGGGGCCATTGATTCCGCTTGAAGGGCTCGCGAAGAAAGAAAGATTAAAATTTTGAAAGAGAAGGAGTTCAGATAGTCCAAGCGACAAAGAGAAGAAAAGACTCCTCATATGATGATGCCCTATATATAGGGGCGGGAAAAAGTCGAATCAACGGTTGTGATCTTCGGTTGAGGTCATTTGATGAAATCTCTCCCCAACAAGATCTGTGGACGGGATTCACGGAGATTTCTAAGCACCAGCTGGCAACCATTCAAGTCTGGAAAAGGCGCATAGTAGCATTGCTGACGAAGCCGCAAGGTGTCATCTGTCAGATGACTGTTATTCTGACAAGGCTCGTACAAAAGAACGAACTTCAGAATGAACCATGAGGCAATGTCTATGTTGAATTTCATAGCAAACATGAAGCTCATAACGAAACTAGGTTTGTGAGACAAATTCCGTAAGTTCGAAATGCATGTTCAAAGTGTTTCAGACTACATACAACCCGATTCAAGTCTGAAAACTTTGAAGGGGGTTTTGTAGGCATTCAAAAATACCAAAACTCAAAATGTGAAAAGGAGGGTCAAAAGAACGAACCCCTTCCCAATCGAAGACGAGGTTAGTTGATTAGTGAAGATCAACCTTGAGAACGAGAGTCTCCACGCAGCAGATCTCAACATCAAAAGACAAAGTTCATGAAACTAATCCACAGGATTCGAAGCTTGTCATTGGATATGAGGTTCGAAGTTCACTAATGGATACGAGACTCGGAGCTCGTCATTGGACACGAGGTTCGAGGTTCATTGGTGAATATGGGGTTCGAAGTTCGCCATTGGACACGAGGTTCAAAACTCATTACTAGACATGAAACTCATTAGTGAAGATGAGGTTCGTTAAAAGGGAACTTACAAGACTTACTACGTAGTTAGACTCAGCTGTCGAAGATGAAGTTCGTTAGTGAAAGCGAGGTTCGTCAGACGAAGTCAGTGAAGATAAAATTTGTCAAGAGAAACTGATCCACTGCAGGGTTTGCTTGGTAAGACGAACCTCGAGGTTCATCTTACTTGATGAACTCCGTTTCAATTGAGGTCGAGGTTCGTCATCCACGTGGGATTCACCTGTAACGGCTCCGAAGACTTAGTCAGCCACGTGGGCTAATCTTCAGGAGCACGTTACAGCGTGCGCTAATTTGGGAGAGGAAGTTACGCCCCTCTATCCGTGATTGTAGCACGTTGGTTACGTACTTAAACCCTATAAATAGCCATAGATGGCTACAGAGAAGAGGGTTGGTTAATTGAGACTTTTAATTATAAAAAATCAGAGCTTCTGCGTGTAAATTCGGAGTTTGAATTTCGGTTCTAGTCGGCTAACTAACGTGAGAAGCTTCAGCAATCTTGTTCTGATCATCAACGGGAGGCAATCTCGACTCAAGCATCGGGGGGAGCATCCTTTTGCCACCAAGAACCCATGTTAAATAAGGAGGAGCTGAATTAATCTTCTCTTCATTTGTAATCGAGAGAGAGAGTGAGTGATTGTAAGGGTTTCCTACCAAGTGATCGAACCCAGTTTTCTTAAAACAAGAGAATCAATCCCAGTAAATTTTTTGACCTTACAATAGCAATCTTGAGGCATGCGTTCAGAGCAGTCTTGAGGTCTACGTCTTGACTGTAAAACACGCCACTGAGGGTTACGTTTGGTCTAGCTTCGGTGAAGCTTGTGTTTGGGTACACAAACGTGGAGCTCATGCTCTAAAGCAGAAACGCAAAGCTCAGGGCTGCGTTTGGGCTCACAAATGTGAGGTTCGCGTTGATCAGAGAATCGGCTTGCTTGGAGTTGTGCTCGTCGATGGGATCTTCTTCTTCGATGAGCGGCGTTCTTCTTAGCCTATCTTAAGGCTTTTACAGAGGCGTCTTCCTCCGTAGAGATTAATTTTGTCGCTTCAATAGGCCTTTTACAACCCAATACCCATTGTTTGGGCATGGATGCAGGAGCTTCAACTCGATTGATGAGTTGCATTAGAGCTAAGTCTTCTCCTTCGGAGGAGGGACTGTTTGAACAGTCCAATCTAAGGGTGAGACTCTCCTTTGGTGGGTCGGCCATGGGTGGAGCTTTAGTCTCTTTAGAGACTTTACAGGCCTTGCGCATAGCCTTAGGGCTAAGGGACCCGGAGGAGAGAAACTCCTCATACTTGGCTTGATCAAACTCTATGGTTAGAGTTTCAACAGTAGTCCTAACAAGTTGGGTGTCAGACTACAGCATCACTTCTTCATCGGTAAAAGAGCACGTCCCCAGCAGAGTCGTCATCTTTCGTATGTGCGGAAAATTACGAGAAAATTGAGAATTGAATTCGTATTATTATCTCTAACTGACTTAGAAAAAGAATGATTATAATCCTCTCAATATAACTTCTCTCTAACTGACTTAAACAAAAAAACTATAATTCTCTTTATCAATTTACAAAAGAGGGAATGATGAAACTCTCCTTTTGTTTAAAACTGGGTTCTTTCTTTATGGCGATAGGAGTTTGAATCTTGTATCCCGTTGATGATCTAAACACTTCAACTTTGTGGGACGTTGGTCCTATCTCCTCGACTTGACGTCTTGAGAGAACTTGGAAGGCAAGTTTATAACTCTAGCCGAATTTTGAGAATTCTCTGTAAGAGAGCTAAGAACTTGTAAGATAAGTTCGGAACTCTACACAAGTTTGGGGGAACTTGTTTGAACAAGTTGGAAACTCTCTGTAAGAACTCTTGGCGAGTATGAATGAAACTTGTTTGAACAAGTTAGAAACTCTCTGTAAGAGAGTTAAGAACTCTAGCCGAGTTTGAATCCCCTAGAAGGGTTGATTTCAGAGAGGAGATGAACCTCCAAGAGTACTAACTGAAATGGGTTTAAAGAGCAAGCCAAGAGCTCCAAGAATGCTCCAAGAAGACTCTCCAAGAAGCCCCTCTCTTTCTCTTTCTTCTCTCTTTTTCTTTTCTTTTTGCCCCCCTTTTTCTCCTCTTTTTCTTTGCTAGAGATCTAGCTATGTATAGGGTAATCAGGGGGTAAGGCACCTCTTAACATACCCTTAACTGTGTCCATACCTTGACCGGATAGTTTTGAAAATAGTTCCTAAGTCAAAAACGCAAGCGTCGTATTCTGGAGAAAAGGACACAGGGTGACCCCTGCGTCTGGGAACTAGAGGTGCAGGGTGACCCCTGTGTTTCGGATCTAGAATGCATGGCGACCCCTGCGTTTAGGATCTGGAATGCATGGCGACCCCTATGTTTGGGATTTAGAACGCATGGCGACCCCTACGTTTGAGATCTGGAACGCAGGACGAACTCTGCGTTTGGGATCTGGAACGCATAGCGACCTCTGCGTTTGAGATATGGAACATACGACGAACTCTGTGTTTGGGATCTAGAACGCATAGCGACCTTTGCGTTTAGGATCTGGAAGCGCATGGTGACCCTGGCGTTTGGGATCTGGAACGCATGGCGACCCCTGCGTTTGGGATCTGGAAGCGTATGCCGACCTCTGCGTTTGAGCTTGGCAACACGGGGTGAACCTTGCGTTTAGGATCTGGAACGCATGGCGACCTCTGCATTTGAGCTTGGCAACACGGGGTGAACCCTGTGTTTTGCCTTGAAAGTGCAGGGTGACCTCTGCGTTTGAGCTTCTGGGACGCGGAATAGGCTTCCGTTTTTGGATTTGTTAGAGATCGTTAATTATAATCTCTTTTCTTCGACTTTTGTGCAGAATGTCATCTTGTAATCTTTACATTTGGCCCTTGTGGAATGTGAGAGTCGTCAATTTATAACTCTCGCACATTGCTGTGAAAGTCTTTACATTGTAACTTTCATTGACTATTGTGGAGGTTGTCAGATTGTAACTTCCTCTTGTTGATGTGAAGGATGTCAGATTGTATCTTTCATCATCTGTTGTTTTGTGGAGATCAGCTATCTGTAGTAATTTTTATACAACCTACATTCTTATTTGCTTTACTTTGTGCATCATTGAGTTTGCATTGAGTACAATACAAAATTTAGGTGCGGAGGTGGGGACTAGTTATTTTTCGTCTTTATTTTACCTTTTTTTATTCCTTTTCTTTTCTTTCTATGTCATACTTTTTTTATTCATTTTCTCTTCTTTCTATGTCATAATTTTTTATTCCTTTTCTCTCCTTTCTATGTCAAAATTTGTCTTCTACCTTTCAAAAAATCATAAATGTATTGTTACTTTTCAAATTAATAGAGTTAATTAATAATTGATCAATTTGATAAATTTAAACTTTTCTAATCCCTGGTTAGTTTTATACTCAATTTCACCTATTATGATAACTCTAAATAAATTTCTTAAGAAATGATTCTCAAAATAGTATACTTCACTTAAGTCTTAACTTAGACTTTTAATTAAAGCAATAAAATTTTTGCATGCTTAACTTAGAGTTGAAAATAATTTTTTAAGATATCTTAATCTAAATATTTTTTAGACATATATACATATACACATATTTATATATTAAAAAATTAACTTTGCAAAAGAAGAGTGCGAAAAATGGGCATGAAAAAGCTCTTGAATATTAGCCTTCTTATTTTGATGATGATTTAACAAACAATTTACATCTAATATTATTTGTCTAGTGTTTGTATTTTGTTATTTATTATAGATAAATAATATATTGGATGGATTACGCCATAACGATCATATCAAATGGAGGTTGGTGGATATAGTGGTTGAAACAATGTAATTAAAGTTCAAGATCCAAGTTCAAGCTTTATCCGTAAAGTGTACCAAGTCAAGCTTATTGAAGATCAAGATCAAGCTTGGGTAATTTAGTTTAGGTTTTATATTATGTGTGTTAGTACCTTAAGCTCAATCATATATACACACACATTTTAGTTTTGGTTTCTATGTATATATATAGTTATATATATATA